>JAVCKT010024695.1:6703-20415 GCA_032273925.1 Rhynchotus rufescens | reverse complement strand
GCAGGAAGGTTGGACTAGATGATCTCTAGAGGTCCCTTCCAACCTTAAAGATTCTGTGATTCTGTGATTCTGTGATCTAGAACTAGACATTACATTAGATTATGGGTTGTGAAAAGCTGGCAGCAACGTAGAAGGATGAAGCAGGCTAATATAACCCCCTTTCTAACCCTCCACCTTGATCTTATTCTTATCTGCATTTTAACCAAGTGGCATATATTGTTCCGTCCCACTCCTCCCTACCCCCGAGCTTTGCTTTTGCTTATTTTAGTTGTTTTGCTTCACATATACATATGAAAGTGAAACTAATAAGATTTTCAGTCTACAAAGCGGAGACCTACTCTCCATGCTTCAGAGGCTGTCAATCTTGTTCGTCTCACTTCCTGGTCATTAGCAGGGGGAAAGGAGGAGTGGAAGGCACAGCAAGTCTCTGGTGAGGTTAAGGGAGGTTAGGGGAGGAAGATGCCCCCTATCAGCATTGCAGAGAAGTGAAGGCAAATGAGAAAGAAAATGAGAGAAGCAAGACTGAGTGCATAGAGCAAGAATCTGATCTAACAAAGATGTAGAAAAGAAAATTCAATATAAGAAGGAAGTGCACTACAAAAAGAATCAAATATATCGTAAAAAAAATACATAGAATATGGAATTGTTTGGAAAAGCAAATGCCCACATATAGAGGAGAGATGAAAGACTGACCAAGCCCTACAGAAAAAAGAAAAATGAGCGTTTTCCAGCTTTATTTTTCCTGGATTTTTTTTCTTTTTTGAAAACAGATGGCCAAGTAGAGATAAGAAGCTCTGTTAATACTGATGAAAAACTTCTAGTGCTCCTCCACTGGAGAGCAACAAAGATGATTAAGGGACCAGAGCATCTATCGTATGAGGATAGACTGAATGAGTTGGGCCTGTTTAGCCTGGAGATGAGAAGGTTGAGAGGGGATCTGATGCATATGTATAAATACCTGAAGGGTGAATGTAGGGAAGAAGGGGCCAAACTCTTCTCGGTGGTGGCCAGTGATAGGACAAAGGGCAATGGATATAAGTTGAAACACAGGAAGTTCCATCTCCATGTGAGGAAGAACTTCTTCACTGTGAGGGTGACAAGAGTCCTGGAAGAGGCTGCCCAAGGAGGTTGTGGAGTCCCCTTCTCTAGAGGTCTTCCATCCAGACCCACCTGGATGCCGCCCTGTGCCTCATGCTCTGGGTGTCTCTGCTGGAGCAGAGGATTGGACTAGATGATCTCTAGAGGTCGCTTCCAACCTCAACCACTCTGTAATTGTGTGATTCTGTGAAAAGGTGCAGCAAAGTGGTAGTTTATCTTAGCCACCAAAAGATACATAGTGATGCTTATCCTTGAACCAGAAATTTATAGGAAGCCAAGCTCCTCTATTTCTCATCTGACAATTGCTGGTGAGAAATTATGAACAACCTTAAAGGGTGGCTAGAGTGAACACCTCCATAAGGTTGCAAAGGAGATGAGAGCAAGACTTACACCTATCCCTACCAGCGGAGACTTTGATGAGAAGGTACTTGGGGCCCACACTAGGGAAAGGAATTCCTCTGGAACTGTTAAGATTTACTGCTGAACCTGGCATTGTATTTTTCTCTGGCTCCCTGATAAAGCAAAACCCCATAAAAACATCCTAAAAACATAGCCAAGGCATGTCCTCATTTACTTTTTGTACCTTCTTATCTGTTTTTGGTTATCTGTATCAAATGTAAAATCAATCTTTGTGAAGAAAATAGAGAGTGAAGCTATGGATTTACATGTTATCTTTTTTAGCAGATCTGTTAGGAAATTAGACCAAATTCAATAGCAATCTTATTGTATGAGAGATGTCAGAAGGGACTTCTAGAGCTTGTCTCTTCCAATCTCCCACTCATAGCAAGACAAGATCAGGTAAGGCTATAGCTTTGTCTAGTTAGTCTTGAAACCTTCCTTGCGTGGATGTTCCACTACCTCTCTAAGCAGCCTATTTGAGTACTTCACTATTTTCCTAGAGATATTTTTTTTCTGATGTCTGGTATGAACATCCCAAGCCATAGTTCGTAGTTATTTCCCTTTGCTATACCTGCCAACATTATCTGACACCACCAAGAGAAGTTTAGTATGTACTGTCCTCTCAAAACTATTACCATATAACTCCATATAACCATATAACCTCTATAACTATCGAAAAGAAAGGCACTGCTGCAAGTGATGACCTACACCTATTTTACATTATACCTAAAATTAGGTGATGTATATTGTTAGCATGTACATGTTAGCTGTGTATGTTACCTGCATGCACAGAATGTGCTACATCATCTAAATGAAAATATTTGTTCTAAAGGTGAAGTGCTAGATGCTTTCAAAACTAGTTGGGACTAAACTGGCAGACAAAAGGACAGACACACAAAATGACTATCTTACTACTTTAGAAAACTGGACAGTGCACAGTGGCTGCTCAACACTGAATGTCTTTTACTGCTAGCCTTATTAATCTTTGAAGGCAGCCTGGACCCAATAATATCTTTCTGCAAAATAAATACATAAAATATTACAGTACTGCTTTTTTTTTGTTCTGTAATTCCCAGTGATACGCTGTATATAAACAGAAAACATGCTTCAATTTGTGTGCACGTGTCTCTTCTATCTATTCAAGTCTCTACCGCAACATTAAAAAACATTACATTCCTTTCCTTCTTGAGTTGATTGATACTAGCTCTGTACTTGTGAATTTTTTCAAAGAAATTTAAGTTATTAGTTAATTCAGCATGCATTGAAAAAGTATGACTAAACCTTCACTTTTTTCCTTCTGCATTAAATCAGCCTGTCATCATTTCTAACTCTCCTCATTGTAATTCAAGATATGATCACTGAGAAATATCTTCATCTCTGCTTAGGAGAAAAATCTACTTAAAATAGACAACATTCTTTAGTCTACAGAATTTGTCTTTTTTTTTTTCTCATTTCTAGTGTTACACATAAATATTGATTTTTGCTTTGCTAAAATCTACAAAGAAGTATTTGATATTTTCAATAAAAAAACACAGAATACAAGAGGAATTTCAGAATTTAGATTTGAAAAGAAATGTCTGTAAAATGAAGGGAATCTTCATGCAATTGTGTTTGTGTAAGATAAAATAGATTCCAGAAATATAAGGACTTTGCTGGAACTAGTATATTGCAAACCACTCTCAAAGATAAGAAAAAAAAAGGATATGTTTATTTAGTTCAATTAAGTTTTCTTGAGTCAATAATATGTTAGATATGAGAGATTTCCCATTTTAGAGCAGTAGGAAATCTCTAGATCATGACAGATCATGTTTAGATCAGATGTAATTGAGAGCAGCAACATGAGCATGAATTATTCTAATCCCAAATTCCTCAGATATCTATGAGTCTCTTCTGGTCTGATGTTTATTTAATTACAAAGAGTTGATTATTTTCTAAAGGGAAAACAAGAATTGAAAGATTTATCCCATCTAATGTTGGTTCAATGTAGATTAGTGCATTTCAGCTGTGTCACTGTCTCTAGTCAGTGAATAACAATAGACACTCAGAGGTCATTGTCCTATACATGTGGTCTACCACATTTAGTTTAGTTTAAGTATAGGGAGGAAGGGAGACTGTTCTAATACAGAACAACAGCAAGATCTGAAAAGTCTAAATGTTTTGCATAATAAATAGTTTGTCTTCCACATGATGCAAACTTTAAATCACCTACAACAGAAAAAAAAAAAAAAAAACAAACCCTGAAGCATGTGGAATGGATGCACAGAATTAAATACACCAAGAAGAAGATCAAAGTTTGGTTTGAACATAATTTGTCCATCCAACAATTGTCTACTGCAAGTTCATTGGCTCCTATTGTGGCATCTTACTGCGGGCTAAGGTAAGCAGTTAGAACAATATTAGAAGTCACTGACCCCAGTACTGAAAATATCCCAGTACTGAAAGACACATCAGATGGAGTATTGCCTTTGAGGTGACCTAGTTTATATTTAATTTTTTAAAATTTACTTTACTGGGAGAATCTCTTCTTGGCCGTGTTCCACCATAGCATCCTTGAAATCTCTTTCATTATTAAAATGTACATTAAAAGGATAAATTATCTATTCTCCCACTCCCAACCAGTGTTCAACCAGAGTCTGAAAAGTATATATATACTCAAAAGAAGTTAAAAAAAAAAAAACCCACACAAACAAATAAACAAAAACACTCTCTTCCTCTAGTTTTAATGTTCCCTTTTCCTTTTCCAAGAGAGATGACAATAGAGAACAGATTCTGAGAGGAAGCAGATAATCTGATTAATACAACTGGCCAAGAAATTCTTAGTTAATTGTTCTCATTGGGAAATGCTGCTTTACTGACACTGAAACTACTTGGTTCATAAATTTCTTGACTTAACCTGTTTTGGAAAAACAGTTTACAAATGATCAAACTATTCCATTGTGACAGCTTTTAAAATGGAAAAATTCATATATAAGCAAATATTTCTTTGTTTTTTGATTTTTTAAATAAAATAGAATGAAATGTTGATAAAAGTCAAAATAAAAATGAAATATTCATAAATAGAAAGTAAATATGCACATATATACTTGCAATGTACACATGCATATCAGACACATTTTTAAAATAAACAAAAATTAAGTTTCACATGTTAATCTTGATTTCTTTTTTCAGTTATTTAGTACACAAGAAAGATAAAAGTATGTGCAAACCCAAGCCTTAAATCTAGTTCTTGGTTCTTTCTTTTATCTCATATATACAGTTTTTAGGGACATAATATTTTAAAAATCTAAAAATCATTGACCTGCTAATGAGAATATATATTTTACAACAGTGCAGTCTTCAGATTACACCTGCCTTTGACGATGTGAAGCAAGCTTTTTTAAAAATATTCTGTATTATTGAACAGAGTTGCTCTGCAGTGCAGTAATTTTCTTCAAGAACAGATAGAATTTTAAGATTTTAAGTTTCTATGATTATTTATAGAGCTAGATTCTGTGTGTATGTGTGTGTGTGTGTGTGCCTTGACTGTCACTTTACATTGATGCAGTCACTGCTACACTGGTGTAAAATGACATTCTGAGTAGGTTGATATTCATCCTTCTTTGCACATATATACTTGACTAAACATACTGCAAAACAGTGAAGAATTAGAGCAGCCGTTTTACGACTAGGTTTGAAGGAAAATTAAGGTTGTTTCTCTTCACTGTGTTTTCACACTGATAAAATGCATGTTATATTTTCTAAAAAGCAGGCATTGTGTTTAAAAAAAAAAAAAAAAAAAGACAACTCCCCCTAAAAACAAACGAAAAAAATCCAATGTGGCTGTCTTTTAAATTCATACAGCCACAGTTTACACAGACATTATACTGCATATCACTTTATCTCTCTTAGTAGCATCTCGATAGAGATGCTGGAGGCATTAGGCATTTCCCCACATCATTGACCCAGCGTGGGAGGAGATAAATCCAACAGAAGGAAGGAAAAATTAACTTTGATAATAACCTTTTCCCCCAATTTTGCTAGTTTTAGCCTTTAACAAGCTTAATTCAGTTACCTAAAGATAGAAATCTGTTACAATTTGAAATGCTGTAGATCATCTGAGATACCCACACAAGATTAGAGGACAAAACACAAAACCATATCCTTTTAGAAGAATAGCCGGGGGACAGCTTAGGTTATTTCAAATGTCCCTATGCTTAAGCAACGGTAAAACACTCTATAAGTTCCCCAAAACACACAGAGAAAGCAATATTATAGGTTGACTTCTAAAGGGAGATGTTGCTACTGAATATTCTTGGTTCTGAAGACAGAGCAAAGATTTCTTTCACTAGAGATCTGATCTCAGTTTGTCAGTAAACACAGTAGCTTAAAGCACCTCTGGCTGCTGCATTTCACAGCTAGAGGAGGCTTTCCAAATGCACAGTCTAAACCTGCTACAGATTATGTCTTGATATGTCAGTAAAAAGTGGCCAAGATTTCATGATAAAATTCTACCCTCCCATTTTGAAGCATGAAGAACATAAAGCATATTCCAGCAGCTGTACAGAGGTCCTATTTTTTTCCCCAGGGTATTAGTAATTTCGAAACAAAGTTGGAGCTGGTTCCAAATCTGAACTGTAAACAAAACTATAGCTTCTCTTCCTTGATTTTATTTCTAGAATTTCATCCTATCAGTAAGACTAAAGCTAACAGATCACGGCAATATCCTACACACATCTTCTTAAAGTCAATTGCAGCATGTGGCCCTCTACAAAATTTGCAGTTCATACTATAATTTTGGTATCCAAACCAAATATAATTAATATGATTTTAAGCTCAGTTTTTGCAGACATAAGAAAGTTTCACTAAACATCAAAATTTTCCAAGATCCTCTGAAATCAATGCATTTATCATAAAAAGACAGAACTATATTTTACAGAGGGACTTCTGTCTTCAAACAAAATTAAACTACTTGCCTAAGGCTTTCAGAACTGTTCTACTTTCAAAAGATCACGAGGCCAGAAAAACACCTTTGATGATCATGTCATTCCAAACCATATTGACAACATTTCCAGTCATCTCAAGCTTTTTCTTTCATCTAATGCCATTATATTTCTATCATTGTTTAAGATCTTGTTCTTCCCTCTCCCTTTCTGTTTCCTTTACCTTTTCTTTTTCTTTTTTCCTTTCCTTTACCTTTCCATTCTTCCTTTTTCCCTTTCCATTTTTTTCTCTTTCCCTTCCCCCTCCCAATGGTATCTTTATAAACTAAAGTCTTAGATGATGTAAATTGCAATAGATTCATTTAGCTACATCAAAGCAAGCCCTATTTAATTACAACTGTAGTGTGAGCTTTAGCTGCACCAAATTTCAAAGGTTTTGCTTGTACATCTTCTTACTGATTCTGTAGTTGCCATATTTGATGTTCAAAACAACTGCACTGTGGCTCTTGTACTATGTCCATAAAACAATACAAAAGAAATGTGCACTAGGTATACTACATTCTAAAACAGAATTGCATTTTCTTGTTTAATATTTTGCTGCTGATTTCTTTGAAGATCATGCTTTTAATGATGAAAAGTGATGAGTGGATTTCATTAGTCAGCTCTTATGATTATACAGGAATGGAGCAAAAAAAGTGCTACCGTTTCAGAATATTAGTTATCACAACTAACAAGAATTTAGACATACTAGAAAAAAAATCATAGAGCATTCACTCACATTGAAGCGTCACTTTATCCTTCAAGAAATCTCAGACTCAGTAGCTAGTCCTAAAGCCATTAACACCAGAGAGTGACCGTTGTTCTTCAGGCCAAGTTCTATGAATGACTAATGTCCACACAGCTAAAGATTACGTTTCTCTAGACTAGATGTAACCACATGAACACTGCTTGTAGTTATTGTCTACATTGTTTACAGGATTTGAGCAGAGGATCTTGAGTCTCACATCAGCCTTGATGGCTATAGACATGATTATCAGTTAGTCGATAAGACAGATTTCCTTTTTCTCTGTTTTGTTTTTTCTTTTTCTATTTCCTTTTCCTTTTCCTTTCCCTTTCCCATTTCCTTTTCCTTTTCCTCTTTTTTTCTTTTTTTTTTTCCTTCAGTTCAAAGCTTCCAAAATGTTAAGGCTGGACTGCAGTCACCAGGTTGGTACTTTTACAGCCTAACACTGATGCTGTGTTGTGTGTCTGGAAGGGTCTCAAGGAGGTGAGTGTGTGCATCTGAGAGAATGTCCCACCATGACAGCAACTATGTGGACAGTCTGGTGCAGACAACTGGTGCAGTGCTCTTCATACTGTCCCCTAGGAATAGTTCCTACAGCAGAGAAGTCCCAGAGCCACACCTGAATTTTGCCTGTTCATTCCAGAGAGGGCTGTGGTCAGGCAGAGGACTTTGGGATGATGCAGCCTGAGACAGGGCTCAAGGCTAGTCTATACTGGTGGCCAGGTGTGCAAGCAAAGTTGCTTCTTTCCACAGTTCCCAAGCAGTGGCTACACCTCAGTTTCCCTGCTAATCAGGAGTCTGCCTTTACTGTGACAGTATAGCTAAATATAGCTCTTTGATTAAATTAGAAAAATAACACACCTGCTGGGGTAAATAAATGAAATCCAGGGCAACATATAACCCTTCCCCATTGGCTTCTGTATCCTCTTTACTCTGTTACAATTTCCCACCTGGAAATATTGATTTTGCTGAAGTTGCTTGGATTTTTTTTTTCCATTGGGAAAACTGAAATAAAATGTTTTGTGCCAGCTTGATATTTATTTGTGCTGGTTAGGCAGCACTGGAATCTCATGGGAGTTGTAGTTGTGTACTTCACATCCTCTTCTTCCCTATGCGCTGAGCATCCTGTCTGAACTACGTCTTCCATAAGGAGAAACTCAACCACCATTCCTACTGAACAGTATGTGCTGTTGTATCTCCCGCTATTGCTCTCTTTCTCTCTAGAGATATCTCATCTCCTTTTTTCAGACATATTTTTTTAAAGGAAAAGCATTTTTTTTCCTCCTTTTGCCCAATTTCTTTCAGCCTCATTGCTGCCAAGTCCAAGGCCTTACCTTCCCCCAGACATATGCTTCTGAGGGTACATTGTTAAAAGGACCTATAAGGTGTAAAATATGAGGTATAGATATCTTTTGGATTCACACAAAAGGATTTGCTATATCAAAGAAGTTTGAAAGGAGTTTGAATCACTGTTTGTGTTGCACTTATCTTACCTTTCAGGATTTAGTGAGAAAAGAGTAGAGAGATAAACATTTTCTTACCTGTTGACAGAAAGAATTTTTCCTCTACAGTTATTTTCTTATTTACTTTTTTGAATTTTGTACTGAAACCTAAAGCATGGTCATAACTAGGGCTTGAGATGTTGCTCCTCAAACATGCATGGATTTGGAATGCAAACATGCTGTTTTTGGAATATTTTTCCTGGATTAGACTGGTGGGATGCCTTTTTACTTCCTTCTGTCATTCACGGAGTGATTTTGCTTCCTAGCCTCATCTGTGAGCTTTCTTTATGAATGAATGTTCATATTCTTCTAAGAGGTCCAGTGAAAACAGTCTTGTCCTCCTCTTCTCCCTTCACCCTACTGCTTCCTTAAGAACTTTCAACCAGTTTAAGTCTTCTCTTTGTAGCTCCATTTCTGCCAGCAGAAACTCATTCTTTACTAGTGAAAATATCTATACTGAGACTAGTACTGGTTGCATTTTTTTTCCAAAGAACCCCATTAATTTCTGTATATTTTGGCTAAAAATATACTTAAGGTTATCAGGTTTAGGCATATTCAAATGTCTAGCTTATTGTGTCATTCTATTTTTACTATTTTTCTCAGGTAAGCCTGAGTTTGTTTTTCTTTTTCTTTTTCTTTTTCTTTTTTTTTTTTAATCAAATCAAATTGAAACAGTGACCACCATAGATATTAATCATTGCTCGGGAAACCTTGATAGAAGGGAGTCTATTTTCTGATCTCAAAGGATCAGAGAAAGTAGTAGAAAAATAGCTCTGAGCCTTGAGCTAAAGTTGACAATAGTGAAGACAATTTGCTATAGTTTATGAACACTATTTGCCTGAGTATAGATTTAATAAGGACACCAGGATTTGTCCCTTAATAACATGGAGTGATTGTGGATAGGGAATGGGTTACACTGAAAAAAAAAAGCAATTTGTTTGTGATAAGGCTACTAATCTAAACAGAAGTTTATAAAACATTTTGTGCAGCAGTTAGAATAATAATTGTATGTATTGGGGGAAGTTCTTATTGTTCTCTGGAACCTTGACACTCAATCTTTTTTACTGTCTGTCTTACTATATTGACAACAAGACAAAACATCTCACCTCCCGTAACTAATTACAATACTTTTCCTTAACATGGATCTTTCCATGCTTAGCTGAAATGCTTGCCTTGAACAATTTTAGCAAATATGTTCATAGTTCAAAAATTATTTTAAAATGTTGGTTTGGAATGAAAATGCATATAAATACAATACTGTAATGGAACAAAAAGCTTTTTGAAAAAAATACACTGAAAGTATAGGTGGAAGTATTGCATGTATATGTGTTTAGCGAAGAAGACAAGGCACATTTTACATTTTGTGTCTTTCTAAAAAGGAGGATTAGAAACTTCTGATAGGAAGGAAGGGAGAGAGGAAAATAAGGAAAAAGATGTTTTTTATAATTATATGGCTCTAAGATTTTTACTGATGGGAAAACAGCAGACTGCAATAATAATCAGAAAACAGTGAAGGATTTTTTAGCCCTATCCTTCATCCTGAACTATAGTCACGTGGTATGATTGCACTTAGTTTTGTGTGATGCTCAGAAGAGGTGTTTATTCCAAGAGGGAGAAACCATAGACTGTCAGTACTTCCAAAGAAACCTTCCAGGAAAATCTTTATTTAGAATTTTAGTCTTTTATATATTATTTCCAACTTAGTGTAGAAACAAGCAAGATATCGTTCGGGTATTGACCCCAGAGACACTGTTTTCATTTGAGGAAGAAAAAACAGGTATCAACATGAAAAAAAGAAGAAAAAAGGTATGTAAGCTCAATAATTTAATAATTCACACAAGGCCTTGAAATTTGCCTTATTATAATGTTCATATGTTAATGCATGTGGGAATGATACTAGTGTGTTAAGCATTATAAATTTATCCACATCCTCAGGCTTAAGCACATATGCACACAGCCTCTACCAGTGGGCTATAATGTGTGAGAAAAGAAGGATATTCAGGATTTTCATAACTTCATACATGAACACTGAGAAAGCTCAGAAGGGCAAGGACAGTGAAAGCACATCAGTGCTGCAGCTCAGGGGATGTCAGCATACAAGTGGAATTAATATATACCAAAAGAATACTGCCAAACTACATAATCGGTTACAAAGATATTTTTATTAGCAATACACAAAAGGAATCAATCCCTAACTATCTTTCATGGCTGACAGGGTGTGGGGAGTAGACAGCACTTTAGGACAGATAAATCAGTAAATGCTAGTGATTCATATACCAGTAAAATTACACTTATTTGTTCAAATGAAATAATAAAATAAAAATGATTAAAAAAGTGGAAAAGAGGGATCATGGGAAACTACTGAGAATGTATTAATGGTATGCTCTGAAAGCACTTAGACAAAGATGTAGACCCACTCACAATATTTAAGCAATGCCAGAAAATATACATATTATCTAACTGAAGTTTCAGAAAAAAACTTGTCTTACAAAGAGCTTAAAACAAAAATCGTCAGATGTAGTTTGAAAAGGAATGCTAGGAAAATCAAGGATACTTCCATTATATTTCTGAGATTAATTGGGTAGATTTTAGTGAACTAGAAAGGTTTCAAACTTTATAATGGATGATGTTTTAATTTGGCATAGAAACTTAAATTATACAATAAGCAAGGCTTATTAAATAGCAATGCTTTCAGAGAAAAGATGGAAGAAGTATACCAAACATTTAGATTAATCTAATAAATGTTACATGCATTAGGTAGAAAGGGACTAATTCTTATGTTTGTAGTCCTAGGTATAAGTTTGTATAATTGCAAAAATAATTGTGATTTAATAGTAGCCATTTTACACAATTCCAAATAGCTGCATCAGATATGACACAAAGGAAGATAAAGCTGAGCATGAATCACTATCCACAATACGGTGAAGCTGAACCCAAGCCTCTCTCACACTAACACCACTTTGCAATGCCTGCACAGAGGCCATTTTAGAGACTGCAAATATAATACAGATACTATTGTAAATAAAATAAGTCGAATTTAATATATATATATTTTTTTCCTCTTTGAAGTACACTTTATTTGTATAGTAAGTCTGGAATCCATCATTAAAATGCACTTAAAACTGCATGAATTCTAGACAGTAAACTAACAAAATGCTCTTTCTGCAATGGATTTCAGAGAAATTATTTAAATAACTGCATGAGATGAGACAGCTCTATCTGTAAAAAACAATTTCTTTTAAGTATCAGAACAAATCTGATACTGCCATTTCAGCACCAGACTGCCTCTCTCCAGCTATTTACAATGTAATTGCCATTCCAATCTCAGTGCAGTTCAGAAATACTTTTCTTTCATGCTGTTTCAAAGAGTTCTAAGGGTTTTATGAAACTTCAAACATAGCTTCATTTGGGGGAGCAGGGTTTAGGAGGAAAAGCAACCAGCACCATTGCCCAAGGCCATAGGAGACTATGTTGGATTGAAGAACAGTCACTCCAGCAGTGGGTGGAAGTAGAAAAAGAACCTTCCCACAGTGTTTTCCCAGGTCTTACTGAGTAATCCCTGACCAAAAATCTCCATTTACGCTAGAAATCTAGAGAAAAAATACATAATAAAACATCTGAAAAGTAATTGAAAAGGCAGTCTCCATATATTTTTTAATGTTGCAAAACACTATTTGTATCAAGAAATAAGTCAAATAATTGGTATGTATAGAAAACAGATCGTTATCCACAATTCAGTGCCATAAATATTTCCAATTAAGAGTTTAGCATGAAGCATATGGTTAAGAACTTAGGCTCAATTCAAGCAGAACACCATTTGGGATTTAGCTGATAGGTATTCAGAAAAACTCTACAGCATGTTTAGCAAACAGCAGCAAAAAATGTATGACCAATTTAATAAGCATGTGCACTGGGAGTGGCTATAAATGTGTTCCTAAAGAATACTCAACTACTCTTGTGAAATCAACATTTATGTGCTGCGTTTTTTTTGTTCCCCTTCTCCCCCTTTGCTTGCCTTCTGAACCTTGTAGTGTGTGGGCTTTCACTGGCAAAACCAAATCAGAAGAATCAAAACTAAAACATGCATGCAAGGGCAAGAAAGGAGCTCTTGCAGTAAAGCAGTCAGACAGAAACAGTTTCCTAGTCCCTTTGTCTGGTTGGACTAATAGACGCACACACACACATTTAAATTTGTGCATGTATATGTATTCAGAAGTACTAAAGCTGTTTTTACCTCCAAATTTTTCCAAATCTTAGTTCTAACCTGTGTATTAAATTCCCAATAAGACTGACGGACACAAGAGGGAAGTTTTAATAGCTGGTCAGTTGTGTTCCTATGACACATTGTGGAAGAATTGCTTTAACAGGGAGAATTTGGAGAAAAACTAGGGCCTAACTGAAGTTTTGGCATTACAGAGGTTATCTTGGGGTGATACACAGTTGCCACTTCCAGGATGGTTAGTGTAGACAGATTCTGCTTCTCCACGGTTCCCCAGGCAGCATAATCTGCCTTCCTCACAGCTGCAGAGAGGAGTAACGGAGAGTGGAGCAGAGTGAAGGCACCAGGGCCTAACTGTTGCACACCCTGTGCTGGGCCGCTGATAAGCCACACAGTAGCTGCCCAGTGGGAGATACACAATAAGATGTCTGGCGCTGAGAAAATAAGGGTGGCAAATAACTCCTTTAAGATGAACTGTACTTGAATTTTGTTCATTATAATCTCATTATAATGTCAAGCACACGTCCATCCCGAAAGTTACAAGCCTCTAAGGTATGAACACTCCTCACCAAGCATGTGCCCTAGATTTTTGATTGACTATACCTTCAAAAGTGAGAGACTTTCTCACCAATCAATATCAAAAGTAAGCATGACTATAGTCACTCAAGCTCCACCTAAATGTAAGAAAGAAGTATAAAAGATGAACTGAGGAGAATCAGAAGTGGAATCAGAACTGAGGAAGGAAGGAAGGAAGGAAGGAAGGAAGGAAGGAAGGAAGGACGGAAGGACGG
>JAVCKT010024691.1:10987-23301 GCA_032273925.1 Rhynchotus rufescens | reverse complement strand
TCCCTGCAATGCATTATACTGCTCAGAGAAATATAGGGCAATGAATTATAGAAGTTAAAATTAAGAGAGGTTTCATGATAATTACAACTGCGCTTCTCTGAATGATAAATAATTAGCTCAGAGACGTGCCCAATAAAACTAAAGAAAGCTTAAAGCCCCAGTAGAAAAAATATTTAAAATGTTGTAAAATCTACACCATAAATTGTTAATAAATACATTGCAGAGGAAATCTTTTCTCAGGCAAATATTTATATTGATGCTGCTGCTGCCTGACAAACCTGATGATCTTATATTGGAATAAAATACCAGTTTGAATGCTGTTGTGCTCTGCAAGCCTTTAAAAAGGGTCGTCATGTCTAAAATGAGCACCACATTACAATGTCTCCTACCTGTGGTTTTCTGAAACAGGCAGAATCCTGACCTTAGTGTATACTAAAGGGCATCGGGATAATTGCTAAACGCTGTTCACAAAATTCCCCAAAATCCGAGGGCTGGAGAGGATGCTTCTAATCACGCGCCCTTCCTGGTATTTCCTGAAGGTGTCATCTTTGCTTTTCTGTGTGCTCGGGAAGCGCCTGCCCTCCGAGGGCAGCGGAGCTGCGAGCGGGAAGGAGAAGCAGCTCCTTGGGGCTCCTCTCAGCTCCAGAAGGACAACTTGGGACCTCGTCCTTCATGCATCATCTCCTCCTCTTCCGCTCACCCGGGATTCATCTGCTTCCTCCTGTGAAACACATTTCAAACAGTTTGTGACAGTACGTGTGATGAGGAAGGAATCAAATGAAATATTCTGCTTGCATTACACCATTTATTTATATAATACTGACGTGATATTGAAATGTGGTGTAGCTGGCAAGGAAAAAGATCCACATCTCTAAGCAATTCTTCAAGATTAGAGGCCTAAAATGTTCAACATGAGCTGGCTGTGCACATTCAAGAGTTGTTACAGGGTTACAGGTTGGTTTAGGAGGTTAATAGTAGGCATGTGAAAACTGCTTATGCTGACCCTAGAAACCAGTGGTTGCATAAATGGATCAGGGATCTCAAAACTGTTTGCATATGCAGATATACAATAATAATTGGCATGAAGTTCTCATTTAAATCTAAAAAAAAACCCCAAAACATTCAATACCAGAAACTCACTTAGGCTGGGGAACTTTTCAATATGTATAGTATGTAAAGTAATAAAGAAAAACATTTAAAGATGGTACAGTGAAAAACATTTAAAGATGGTACAGTGGCATAGAACCCCTACTTGCATGGGGTATCATGGAAAGGTATGTTTATTTTACACACAAAAAAATAATACTACCGATTTCAGCAATGTGTTATAAAGCTTTTAAAAAGTAAAATGCTTCATAACATATTGAATATTCTTTTTTTTAACACACTGCTGAAATAACTGCACCAGAGGCCAAGGTAAAACACAGCACTTTGAGAGAATCCATGTGGCACACCTGTGTCTTTGGAGTGTTGCTCCAAAGGCCGATGCATATGTCTGGTGATGGGGGTATATAATACAGCTATCCATAGTTCAAAAGTCAAAACCTAGTGGGAGAATATCTCATTTATGCTACTGGTATAAATGTGGTCTGGAAACCTACATTTAAATAAACTCCAAACAGTTGAGACTGATCATTTTGGAGTATGAGGACTACAGGCAATGCAGGAGAAAGAGACTACATGTGAACATTAAACTCCTAACTCAGAACAGCTTGCTCACCTGCATATTACACATCTTCCGTGAAATCTGTAAACTGCCAGTTTCATTTTAAGTAACCGTGAGCATCTGATGGCACGCACTAGTGTGACAGCTGATCGGCACAGCCTGGAAAGTGTGTAGGATTTTGTGTTTCCACAGCCTAACACCAGCCAGAACGCCAGTGCTCTGCTGCCTTCCTCGCCACTGCTTTTAAACAGTGTGCATGTTGATGAATAAAACATTGTGGTAATCAGTTTGAGGAGACTTAGAGCCATGGACAGAATTTGGATGTAGGAAAAAAAAAAAAACGGGGGGGGGGTGAAAAGTCTGGAAACGTTCTCCGAAGGGAAGCAATTACAACAATATAGAAAAGTTTGGTGTTATTGGATCTTGCACGAAGCAAACAGAGCAGTGCAGCCATGGTAACTGCTGCAACATTTCATCTTTTTCTGATGCAGCTTGGAGGAACTCACAGCACTACTGATCTTGCACCTCCTTTATGCCTCTTTTTCCCCACTTATTTCCTCTTTCTTCTTGATATGAATCATCACCAGTGGGCAGGTGAGGAGGAGCTGCCAATCCACAAGCCTCTCTGCACTTAAGGGAGATGCGTCTTGTCAATGATAAGGGTGCCCTTCCCCCCCTAGCAAATATGTTACTCCTGAGTTGCTTGAAGCCCCAAATCACAGGGCTGAGCGTTTCTCTTCAAAATTTCAAGTCTCGCTTGCAATCATTGAATAGCTGGCACATGACCGCACCAAATTGCCAGATTTTTAAATAGAACATGCATGGCTTCCTGAAAATAAACAGAAAATCTGTCAGAGAATATATGCAAATGAGTCAAATATGTAAAAAGGTGTATTTTTTCATAATTCTTAAAGAGGTACTAGCAAGCAAAGAGTCAGAAAATACAAAACATGGCACTAGTCTTTCCTTATTCTTTCTCTTTTTAGCCAGCGAAGCACATATGCTATACAAAAGTCTAGAATAACTAAAAATAATGGGCAATAATCACTATTGATGTCATTCTGCTTAAGTGAATACAGACACCACAGGGAGCAGAATCTGGACCAGTATCTTAACCGTCCTTATTTAGATGGGTATCAATTGCACAAACTTCATTCAGCAGTTGCTCCTGCAAAGCTTAATCCTCTTATTATGCAGTGACTTGTAACAGTTATTTAAAAGGTGTATTTAACATATATATATAACTTTAATTAAATAAAAGATTTAAGGTTCAATAACAAAATGGCACTCCAGAAACACATAAATACCTTGAAAAGAAACAGAAAAGCAATGTAAGGACTATCTCTCAGGGCTGCCTGCATGAACTTCAGATGTTCACAAGATCCTAGCATTAACTTAAGATTTTGGCAATTTTTCCTAAGAGGGATTTGGCAGGGGGCGCAGGACGCCAGTGCCCCCTTGTGACTGCTGGGCCCGGAGCCGGTGCCAGATGCGGCTCTGGACTGGGGGTCCAGTGCTGGGTTCCAGGGGGAAAATGCAGCGGGTCCGTGGAGAGCAGGGAATTACACGAGAGTAGGCAAGGATACGTGGTGCTGCTCGCTGCTCCTGGCTAGGGTGGTCTTACAAACCCCGGTGCTTTCAGTAGGTCTCTCCAGCCAAAGGCAAGATGTGAAAGATTGCAAATATTATAGTAAACAAGAAGAAAAAAAAAAACAAAGTTTGCAGTTTCTTTGGTAACTGGGAATAAGTCCCTAATGAATGGCACGTGGGCTCTGAACTCCTGCTGTTATCACAAGCATCTCCACTGCTCCCCTCTCAGCCACAAACGCACTCTCTGCTCAACAGAAGGGAACCAAAAAAAACCAACAAAAAAAGGGTTGTTACTTTCGGGGCTTGTTTGCTGTAACAGCGAACTGCATCAATTGTTGCACGATTCCTGCGTGCAGAAGATGAGCTCTGGAAACACAGTGATATTCTTATCGGTGTGATTTAAATATGGAAAGAGGCAGTGAGTGGAAAGAACAACTTCAATCATATACTTCACATTACAGCTGAATTGTACGTTTATGGGCCCAGACAATGTGTTCTGTGAAATGTTCCACAACACTCATCTCTGAGCTTTCAACCATTTCTCACTTCTGCTCCACTGAAATCTTCTGAGAAAAAGATTAGTTTTGCTATCAGTATCTAATACAAAGGGAGTACAATAACGGTGATAACCATTTTCAACTGAGTTATGAAGGTAGTCAGTTGCTTTTATTTATCATCCATAACTATCTTCTCAGCCATCGTTTCTTTTTGAAATGTGTAAGAGTTCTGCTTGCAGTACATAATCCTTGTACTGTAAAAATCATTCTGGAGGCACAGTTTTACATTTTCACCTTTTAGAAGATAATGGTTTAAATTTCTAGTTTCTCTCTTTATTGCAGTGATAAGATAGCTACTTCCATAAAACAGTCTAGATAATATGTCATATCTCTCTTCGGCAGCTACTGCACACATGATATAGGAAACTCTCCTGCTACTGGTTACTCATTAAAGTTAAGTGATAGGGATCCACATGGCAAGGTTAAGTTTCGACATTTTAAACCCTGCTGAAAGTTGCTAATAATATTGTTTAATTTTCATTCCAGGGATTTATGCCATCATGAACTTGAGCTGTATTTTCCTCTACTCCCCACTTGGAACCAATGAAGCTCCTTGCAGAGTAACAATCTTCAGGCAGAATAACCAAATAGGGGCAGAATTTGACTCCTGTTTAAGTTACACAACTTAAATGGTTTTAATGTGAATGTCCTATTAACCAGAGGCAAAGGCAGATCAAGATTTTCAGAAAGGACTATGTCAATGTCCAAAAAGGAAACTGCTAACAGAAACCTGATTTTCAAAGTACTCTTAAAATGGTCCATCAGGTAGGGCATCTGAAATCACTACTCCCTTTTAACAGACACCACCAATGCTGCCTTTTTATTTGGGAGGTGAGGGGAAAAGGTTTGTAACTAAGCCTCTCCACACAGAAAAACTGCAACCAAGTTCAAGCCACCTCATGGGTAAGAGATGAGAAGAGGAAGGATTTTCACGAGAGAGGGCTGGAGAAGGGCAGCTGTGGCCTGCAGGACCCTGACGTGGGCAGGACAGGCACTGAAATCTGTGCTGCTCCTCACAGTTATGTTCAGAGCAAACGTGGCACGGAGCCTCTCTCGTCTCGTTCTCCCGTCTCTGTGAACTACCCTTGTTTTGTTTTGAGGATCAATCAGAGGAGCTAAAGCATCAACCCACCGCTACCCTTTCGACCCTGTGCCCCCTGCACCTATGGCTCGTGATATGGCAGCAGGGGCAGGACACCAGCACTGATGGATGCTTATATGTCCTTACAGTATTGACCAGGTCAAACTTATCAGAGGGTTTTATTTCACGGAATAGGTCATGAAGTATTCATTGCCCTGGGTTACTTAGAACTGTCAAATAATTTAGGTTGGAAGGACCTTCTTGAGGTCAGCTCCTCTAGCATGTCCTAAGTGCAGCTACCAGAATTAAGCCAAGTTGCTTTGGGCCTGCTGGGTACTGGAAAACCCCAAGGTTCGAAATTTTGCAACTCCTCTGGGTACCTGAGCCAATATCTGACCACCCTCCAGGTAAAATGTTGGCTTTCTTCCTTGTATACAAGTTTGTACATCTTGATTTTCATGGAAGTGCTCCTCTAGGAAATCTGGCCTCTAGTATTTGATTGTCCTGTCTCTAACCCCACAAGGATATTAAAGATCTTTTTTGGCTCATATGGTTCCTTGCAGACAATGATGTACGTGGAGACATAAGACAAGTTAGTGTCAGACACACAATACTTTCTTTTTCAGTCTTCCTTTTAAATAAAATTGCTACTTCCAGCCTTTCCTGGGAAGAGAGCTGTAGATCACCCATTTAAGCTGCTTGGGGAAAAACAAAAACAACAAAAACCACAACCTGTTCTCTGCAAATATCTTACTCTCCATTTTTATGACTCTTGTTTACCTGTTGTTGAAAACTCTGTCACCTTACTGTTGCTGTTTCACAGTCTCATTAGAGAATCTGTATTTAACTTTTTTTCTTTGTTTTTAATATTTTCCTGATAAAAATTTTTAAAGTGCACACTTTAGGGTGAGATTTAAGAACACGAGTGACTAAAGTCAAGTGCGTCACTCCTCAGGTGGAAGCATAAGCAACTACTGACTGATGATCTATATTTCTAGCAGCTCCCATCGAATCTGACTACTCACCCAATAAAGCAGAAGCGTTGGAGGCCCCTTCTGACCCTAGACATTTTCCCCTCTGCTTTTATATTTTCCTAATGATGGGAATAAATCTCACTGAAGTTAACAGGAATACAGTAGCATAAAGGGAGAGCCTGAAGTATGTATTTCTTATTTGTCTTCGAAAGAATTTAAAATGCAAAAGCTTTCCCACAAGTAGTTGTTTTCTAATATAGCAATGGATGTATACACTTTCAGAGCTGATATTTATTCCAGCATTTTGTGCCGCCCTCATTTATAAGCAGGTTACAGGGAAGTCTTTTGGGTAACTCAGAGGGCATCAAGATCTTCCTTAAATTCTCTGAGGATCATTGATGCTGTCAAACTATTTGAACAGGCACAGAATTAAAAAGGCCACATATTTCTGTATTTTTAATGGAACTGACAGTATTTTTTTTTAAACTACATCTGCAGAGTGTGTTAGTCCATGATTGATGATCTAATGCAGAAAGCATATTCCCTAAGGAAGGATAGCCCTCCAGGCTGTATGCAGTACAGTCATCTAGTTTTGAGTCCAGTCTTTATGCTGTGAATAAAGCCTAAGACACGGTAGCATTTACATGCAAGATGAATGGCTGACGACTACTGGGAACACTAAATCACTCCTCGATTTACAAGAAGGTTTAGATAGTGTGAAATTCCTCATTTTAGCCCCCAAAATTTGCACTTCCCCTCTGACTGCAGAAGCCAGGCTGCTGTATTAGGAATGGAGCCATCTCAATAGCATTTGAGGCCTACAGGAGCCTGTGTATAGCGGTCACATGTGCTACGGCACGGAGCAAGCAGCGTGACGAAGGGGCCAGAAGCCAACCGAGCGCATCTTGGCCGCCTTCCTTGCTCAAGAGGAGCCAGGCTGCCAGCAGCACCCACTCAATAGTAGCTTGGTGGTCCCTGTGGCCTTGTGCTGCTCCACTTCCCAGCAGCAACGCACAGGAAGCCCTCACTCCGAATTACAAGCACCTGAAGCTTGTAATACTCTTCAAAGATTTTGTTAGATTCATTTAGGTTATAGAGCAAGGATGAGCATTTCTCCCTCATCTAAGGGCATTCAGAGTCAAGAGTGTTTTTCTGTGCAGGAGAATTTTATTTACAATCCTTCTGATAACTGACCCTCTGGTATCTCTAAATATTTCATGCAAAATAGTCATGTTGAGGAGAAAGGAATGAGATGCCCAGTAAGACTGTTATGATACTCATGGCTGTATTTTCTTACAGAGTAAGAAGAGCCTCGTGATGAAGATACTCTTGAGGATCTGAGAAATGCAAGGTTCGGGTAGAGCTCTTAATCCTGATCTCCTATGTCTTTGACAGGTGCTCTTAAGTTTTCCCTTAAAAGAAGAAGGTGCAAGAGAAAGATCTAATATTGCTTCTTGCTTAGTTTAAGGGAAATCAATCACACCATGTTAGACATTTTGTTGATCAGTCTTTCAGGCCAAGTATGCGGAGAAAGGCGTAGTCTGTGCAAACAAACAGCATAAATACAGATTATGGTCCAGCTGGCTCTGCTGTAGACGGATGGGCTTCTAGGTATTTTAGGCAGAAATTTTAGACAATTCTGAAATATTCATGTCAAAAAATTAATATCTTACAGATTAGGCCACAACAATGTAGGAATTCTCAGAATCACAGCTCCTACAGTTCAGATGGAAGAAATCCAATGAGAGAAGGAAGGAGTTTGCCAGAAGTTTTATGTTTATCAAAAAAGGAAGGTTACTATACTCTGAAGAAAAAGGTCATAATGAGATATATCAAAATAACATACACTGGCTTCTTCCAGTTACAGGAAAACATCTCCAGATGACCTATCACATAAACAAAGACTATGTATTGTAGCATCTTAACAATGTCTAAACAAAGGCATTGCGGCATCTGCATCTTTCATAACTCAAAGTTCAAGATGCCTTTCAGCAGAATATTCTTCCATGCCCAGAGAAAACAAAATCAAATCTAAAGCAGACATCTTTGTCTCATACATTATAAACCCCACAGAAGAATGTCTTCCTCCAAAATGCCCAGGTGGTTATTACTAAGACCCAAGGACTTCTGGCCTATTTCAAGTTACTTATTAATTTTAATTTAGTGATTGAAAAATTAATATTTTTTTCTTGGGATTTTTTTATTTCGGGTTGAGTCTGTTTTATCTACATATCTGTCAATATTTTGACCTTACTGAGTTTCCAGTAGGTCTACGCTGGGTTGTTACCATGCCTGCTGGAAGGAATTGACTACTTGCACGCTAGCCAAGTTGCATTCTTCTCCCTGATAATAAATGTTTTTGAAGAAAATATTCTACAGTTCTACATTTCACTTTCTTACTTAGAGACTGTGTTTGGCTATAAAAGGCTGTACTAAACACTACCACTTTCAAGTGACATGTTTACCTGAAAACTGGTATGTATTTGGAGGAATATAATTCAGGGAAGTCTAAATATTTTGAGAAGTGAAACTTCTTAATTCAAAAATAATATTTTAGATTCTACTGTACTTTAGGACTTGTATGGCAAACTGCTTAGTTGTAAACAACATAGAGTCATGTCTTTCCTTCAAAATGGAGTAATTGCTTTGGTGTCACTAGATTGCAGAGTGGAAAGGTCTAATGGAGTAGATTTCACTGCTGTGGCAGAGTTGCCACCACTGAAGACATATGGTCTTGTTCTGGCACAAGATTGTTTGCTCAGATATTCAGTTTGCTCTGAATCACAGAATAAGGACACTTTGAATGGAGGAAAGAAAAGTACTACAAAATAACGGGGAAAAAAAAGCAGAAAATACAGTAACAGAGAAAAACAAGAGAGCAGAATTATGGAGTCATGGCACTGGGGGCTGAACATGATGAAAGGGACAACCATGCCTTATTAATGGCAAGTACTGTTTAGATAGTTAAGTAGGAATTAATAGAATCAATTCATTCCCTTATCAGGGAAGAATATCTGATAAGAGTAAGAGGAAATACTAGATGTTAGGAGGCAAAATGAGCATTTTGCATGGAAAGCAACGCCAGGAACTGCTGCCCTCAGGCTTGGTGTGGAAAGGGCAGGAGGCCGAATAGTCCGACTGAGCAGGGCTGGCAGAGTCCAAGTCCAAGGGGCAGAGTGCAGGACTCTCTCCAGCCAGTCTGGGAACTAGTCCTGGTTTTACAAATGTTCCAAACTAGCCAGAGCCAGCCAAGGGAAAAAGGGGAAGAGGTACTGAGAGAGGGAGCCACTCGCTTCCTCTACTTGGATTTAAGGGTGGCCTGAGCTGGTAGCAACCCTCAATGCTTACCAGTGACAGCTATAGTCTTCTTGAAGAGAAAGCCTCATCTCAGTACAGCGCCTTATGGAGACAAGGTTTGCTCAAAATGATCAAACTTGTCTAACAGTAAGATCAATACCTGAAGGGATGTTGAAAGTGAATTTCTTGTGGATGTGCTCCCTCCAGTCATAGGCTGAGGGCTGTGCTGACAGAGGCACAGGGGAGGACGGGCACTGCTTGCTGCACTGGCCATGCACACACTGCCTGGTGCTACCAACAGCCTTGATTGCTTCATTTCTGTGGAAAGAATCTTGCAGAAAAATACTCCAACGTGATAAAACTCGGGGTCCTGCTAGAGCTGCTAGGGTACGGCACGCACTGGCTAGACAGCTTGTAATATGCATCCTGCCATGCTCTTCACCTTGTTTGCCATTTTGCTAATGTTTTATTAGGCAATAATGATGATTCACTTGGGGCTTCCTGGGGAAGCAAGTCATATATCACAAGGCCACACAACAGTTGCACATACCAAATGAATTGTTCCTAACACCTAAGTGATTTGAAAACTTATTCCTGACTGTCGTATACTCGGCTTCCTCCATATAATTAGACAGAAAGGTCAAAATCTTACGAAGAGATGCAAAACTACAGTGTATGTGATATCTCACAGTATTATGTAACACAAAAATAGCTTATTCACAAGGAACTTAAATGAACTCAAAACATGATACCACAGTAAACTGACCTTTGCAAATCATAGTTACCAAGGCCCTCCAGCTAGCACTCCAGCTGCCCTTCTGGGTAAAATACCCAGTATACGTATGTGATTTGTACTAGTCGTCTTTTTTTTTTCCTTTTCCTTTTCTTTTTTTCGTAGCACTATGTCTTACAATGTTCAATTCATGCTAGCAACACCTCCAAAAATGAGTTGTTATTACCACGCTCAGTGACAGATATGAAACCAAGGCACAAAGATATTTTCAAACCACATTTAGGCACTAACCGATGCAGGCAGCACACTGCAAATTTTGAGTAATTCATAAAGTATCTAACTGTGACTTCAGGCAACTACATATGTGGGTGAACTTGACTTGAGTGAGAGGGGCTGTAGCCCCTATCTGATGGAGCTGCATGGGCTGAGACTGTGTGAATTCTGGCTACATCCTTCCAGCTCAACCATTTCTCTTTTTTTTCTCCTACTTTACAGTTTAATAAGATTTATCTTCCATTAATGGAGCAAGCTGCAGTCAGCCCTGTGTTAAGATCACATCAGCCCTTTTGAGTATTAAATACCTTAGCAAGAATAAATAGTTTAAGTGCAAATTTAGCCTTAGTGAAGGCCTGCTTTAACTGGTATTACTTCTAACCCCAATACTTCGGTTAGCAAATGTCTTTAAATGAGAACTTTGAATATTGCTGTAGAAACATATTCTATTATCAACACCGGAATGAGACAGTATCAGTACGACTTAAATAATTTCCTCCCTTTTGGTCCAGTGGAAGCCAACAACCCCTGACTTCAGACAACATGATCGCAAGTATTGGAAAGAAAACATTGAAAACCTAAACAAACGCAACATAAAAAATAAATGTGAGATGTATCATCTGGTCCTTCCATAAGTTAAGATATATAACATTCGATGTATACATTTGGAATAATGCAACATGATCTCAAACATGATGTGTGATTTAGGAAGGGAGTGTTGTTGCCGTTAGCAATAAATGCTCCATCAGAGGCTGTCCCTTCATTGTGCCCGTTGCAACCCTCTCACGTGGTCCCTGCAGGAGGGCTGTCCTGCACCTGCAGGCATCTCTGGGTCCAGATTCCTTGGAAAGTTCTTGCCTTGGCCCTTACATCGAGTGGATCCTGTTACTGACACCTGAACCCAGGATGATGCCACGCTGCGAGGACACGCTAGAATTTCACACGACTCATCTCTGTGGGTATTATAGAGTCAGAAGCCAAACTCGCAGGGAAATCTGTTGCCCTGCAAGTGCAGACCCTTGTTGTGCACTAAGAACTGCATTAACACTTAGGGGACCAATAAAACTTTTTCTGCAATGCATGTCTTCTGCCTAACACAGCGATGTCCGCTGCATTTGAATGCTAACCACCTATCTACTCTTTGACCGATACACCACACGCTCTGATTATCTGACGTGTTAACATGGAGTAAGGAATGTAATGAAGTAAGGACTTCGTTAACTGCCATCAGTCTTTTCATAATACATACTTTTTAACCAGCATTATTTAATAAAACATGACAGGAGAACACTTTGGTTCACAGACGGTAGAGTAAAATACTTTATTTGTCACTGGCGGCAGTACATCCATATGCTCCTAGGTATCTTTGTGTGTATGGCCACATTGCAGTACCAGCCTCATGTTTGTGCTCACGAGCTCCAGTCCTCACTATTATTTAAATTAATAAATGAATTCAAGTACCACTAGAGGGCACAGAATTATAACAGTTTTTCTGTGGGGATAGCAAAAAGCACACGGGGAACGGGCGCTCCGTAATTCCCGTGGTTTATGGCTCACACTTGCCCGTTTAAAGCCCAGGTCCCATCAGCAGCGATGCCCGGGAGGAGCGCGATGCTCCAAGGAGCCCAGGGCAGATGGGATTGCCTGGACACTGCATGAGGCTCCCAGGCCTTGTGAGGAGCTGCCCAGTTTAGCTCCGGGGAATGTGCGCAGCGATCCTCAAATATTTTGCTGGGGTGGCCGAAGGCGGCCCAGTGCACAGCCCAGCACGGCGAGCGCGGCACAGCTGACGAGTTACGCGCGTTTGGCCCCAACCGGCTGCTTGGGGGGGATGAGAAAACCGGAGAGACGATAAACACTTGCATATCAAAACAGAGAAATGCAAACAAGTCGTAAATGAAGGATTAACTAACCCAATATCCAATGCAAAGAAACAGGAGCAGATACGGGCTCCTGGAAAGCTTACATATGGATGGGGTTGCTGTGGGGCCTTCCAGCAGCTCCTCCGCGTCCGTTTCGACACGTGCGCCGTCCCGCGCGTGCGAGGCTGCCGTTGCGCGCGCTGCCAAGCGCCCGTTCGCGGGGGCGCGTCCGCACGGGCGGGAAACGCTCCGCTCCGCTCCGCTCCGCTCGGGGACCAGCG
>JAVCKT010024690.1:0-10574 GCA_032273925.1 Rhynchotus rufescens | reverse complement strand
TGTGATCTGGGACAGGGCTCCCTCGTCTCCTACAGCTTGTCCAAAGCACTCATTGCATAGCAGAGTTTGTGAAGGCACAGCTTGTCACTGAGAACACACTTGCACATTAATTTTAGGCAGTTGGACGATGATCCTGCTGCCAGAACAGGATGTCCTGTCTTCTTTACCTCCAGATGTTCATGTCCACCACTGAGATGCACATTTTTTTTGTGATGACATAGCCCTTTTGGAGAGCGATCCAGGTTGGGAGACCTTCATGAGTCAATATTCTGCTCCTACCATCTGCTCCTACACATTTTTTAGGCTAGGGTAGGAGCAGATGAGGTAGAGAGAGCTATCTGTGCTATCTTTTAGTAGATGTGTCAGCCTGCACAACCTTCCAGGGCTCATGAAACTCTGCTGGTCCACCTCAAAGGCAGGCAGGAAGCTGCCCATGCTTTAGGCAAGGTCCTATAGCCAGCAGTGCTGTGGGCTTCGCTTAGCTTTTTTCTCAAATCCTGTTGGCAGAGGTTTCCACAAATTGCAAAGTGTGACATTAGTTGGAATGGATTATATGAACACATTTGCTTTACTCGGTGCATTTCCATAGCACATGCAGGCATCAGAGCAGCACTTCTCACATGCTGCAGGCTATGCCACATCCAAGGGACTGTGGAGCCTTCATCCTGTGTCACATTGTGCAACCATAAGAGTTATTGAGGTCGCCTGCCTCACTGTTGGTGTCAGTCAGCTCATAGGTGAGGGACCTGACACAGAGAGTCTGCAGGAGTCATAGTCACAGACAAAGTCACCGTAGAAGCCACTGAGAGCTCTTCTGTGGAATATCTGGAATATGGCATTTGCCTGAGGCCCCATATTTACACACTATGCATCTCAAAACCAAAGTTGTTTCATGCTACAGAAGAGATGAGCATTTAGGGCTAGCTAGGAAATTTCTGCCTGGGAAACTGCTCTTAGAAAACATGGAAAACGTTATTTTTCACTTACTTTTTGCTTTTTGTTTTTAGGACAGCATTGAGTTTAGAAACATCTGTAGCCGTATGGCTTTACAAAAAGAGGGACAACAATTTGACAGAGACGTATATGAAGCCCATCAGTGTTTGAAGACCATCATTGAGAAACTCATTTGTTCACTGGCAGCTTTTCCCTCAGAGTCTTACATTCTAGTCCGAGCTGTTCTGAGACAGATCCTACAAAATCTCCTGACAATTTAAAACAGAAGGATGTTTGGCCAAAGGGCTAGGAATCCATATGAGCTGTAATGGTCCTATAAAAATAACAAATAACTTGAAAGGTGAATCCTGAAGATTTTAATGTAGCAAGAGTTCTACTGACTTTACATCAGTGAAGACTTCCTGATGGAGATGATATTCCTACAAAGTACAAAATAGCCTTCTCATATTCTACTTATCAAAGTCATATTAATGAAAACATCTCCAGAAGTTGCTCTGAAGGAATGGGTATGCATTCTTAAATAACAAGGTTTCAAATGGAAACAGAAAGGAGAAGCCCAAGAAGACAACCATCAGCAATCTGTCTACTTTCATCGCAGCTTGGGAAAACATGTTTTTAATTAATTCTTTATGGTATGGATGCTTGGGAGAGACAGAAAAAATATAGCACTTAAGTGCGGGCCCTTTCATGAGAAGACACACAAGGTATATGGACTCATTACAGCGCAAGTCAAGATAGCCTTCTAAATGTGCACCACATTTTGCTATAGTGAGTGAATAAATCAATGGAAAGATGGAGGTGCAGGTGCAGATCTTCTGTTCAGGAAAGAAAAAAAAGAAATATGTGGGACCAGTGGGATCAATTGCTTTAAAGCAATAAAAGGTTTTGGTAGATGATCCAGTAGAGGGGAATGGAAAGCAAAGCAAAAAGGGCATTAACACGGTGAAGCAAAGGTATTTATAAACTACGGTGAGACTTTTGTGAAGATTGCTTTGCAGAGCTTTCTCAGTCCCTGTGACTGGGTAGCAGACAGCATAAAATCCTGCTTTCCTGCTGCCAAATCAGGAGAGTTGATGAAGTCACTCACTTCTGTCAAACAGCTGCAGCTGTAATACTGAAAAGAGGCATTCCCTCTCTTCTTTTTTTTCTTTTTTTTGCAACAAGATCTAATGTCTCTGTGATTGCTGAGTAGAAATAACTGCTCGTTAATTTTTTTTTTTGATCCGTGATTTGGGTAGTAGGTGAGGGAATTTTGTAGACTATGAGATAAAAAAAAGTATCTCTTCCTGGCTGACTGAGGGAGTGAATTTCCACATGTTTTTTTTTTCTCTGTATTTTTTATGTGTGATCGTGAACATCATCAGCTGAATACTTTCCGAATGTGGCTCCGTATGCTGATTGATTTGCCATATTTTATGTTCACACTTCAAATGTTACACTGGTGTCATTCTCACAGCCGTAATTAAGGCTACCTCAAAACACATATTCACTGGTTCTTACTGTGATTGCAGACAGCTACCCTAGGCTGAAATTTTGCCTGGGATGTCTCAGGTTAGAGACTGTAGAAACTGGAAGAAAATCCATCAAAATTTGACCAAAACCAGGTATCTCTTTATTTAAGTTTTCATGTTGACTGTAAAGGACGGTGGGGAAAAGAGCTCCCCTGGTAGACTACATCAGTGTTTGCCACATGTTTTGATCTCCAGGGCAATGCTGACATGAAAGGCAGACAACAACCAAAGGGTCCTCTCAACTGCATTCACACAAAGGTGTTTTATACAACTTTTGTAGTGCAGTCCCCTTGAAGGAAGGGCATGTGGGCAGCAGAGAGGCCAGGGGATGAAATCTGGCTGAAGGCAGCTGGCTGAGGGCACTGGATGGTGGAGAATGGGGCACGGCCCCATTGCTTTGAGCTCGGCAAAGTGATGCCATCGCATCCCCTCCTCGGTTGCCAATGATGCCAATGATGCCTCTGGCCTTGAGGGCAACATTTCTTTATTCTCCCCTGTTTTGGCAGTTCATCTGCTATTCTCCATGGTCGTTTCTGCCACTGCCACTCAAGCCACTCTCACATACGAGGTCAATACTTCAGTGTTTGTGTTACAATTGCTTCAGCAGGATACTAGCCCTAAACACAAATGTTTTCATCTCCAATATGATTAAAAAGTCATTTAAAACTAAAGCGTCCCCAAGGACTCTACAGCCCTCATTTTCCTCCAGTTCAGTGCATTGAAATCCTGCTCTCAGGAAAATAATCGCCAAATTCCCATTGTCTTCACTAGGGCTGGAATTTGATCTATGCTCCCGAGGTCAAATCTCACTTCATCGGTGTTGCTAACAGGGTTGGCATCAGGAAGGTTCTAAAAAAGAACAACTAACAACAACAAGATTTCAACTCCCTTTGCCCAGTCACACGCATGTTTACACAAAATTAATGGCTGAGTACAGAGGAATGAAAGCATTTGGCAGGTAGTTTTCCCATGAAGCTTCTAAGAAACTACCAACTGCTACAGATTAAATGTACATTATATCTAAAAAATTGCTGCAGCCTCAGTTCCATCAGACTAGAAAGGTTCCCTGCTGGATGTCTTTAGGCCTGCGTAGAGATCCCAAGCAGGTAAAAAAATGTAAAACCCAGGGACACAGGGGAATTTTAGACCTTCTGAACATGACCCTTCCTGTCTTTTTACAAGAATTACTGTTTATACTGAAATTTTCCAGAACTCTCTCTTTCCCAAACATTTCCACTTAAAATGAATATTTTGAGTCAAGGTCATTTAAAAAGAAAACATTGTTAAATTCATTGAAATTCTGGCTAGCAATTTAAGAATCCCTTGGGAAACTGCATCCAACCTTTGACTCTCTAGCACCGGTTTCTAATTCTTTTTCTTGTCTTCAAGATGACTGTGCCACTGAATCAGAGAGCAATGGTTTCTCAGGCCCTGAATGTGCAAGCGGTTTGGGTATGGTTTCATGACTCAATGTGCTCACATTACTGTGGTTTAATAAGTTACCACCCAATAGCTGCGCTGTGGCAACTGTCTGCACGCATGCCATTAGCTGACCCTAACTGCAAAACGTGCAGTCCACCCACTTCCAGGACACCGGAGCACTTGCACCTTGATATCCAATGATCCATTAGCACGATTGAGGCTCAAGGTCGTGCTTAGACCTTGATTAAGATGAGGTTAGTGGACAATGTTAGCATCCAACACATCCTTGCGTTGAGGACCTGCAGCTCAACTCATGTTGTGGTCCCTATGTGCTGATGGACCTTCATCATGGTGAACAGCCCTCAAGCAGGGGGATGGGCTGTGTTTTGGGGTGCATCGCTTTTGCCACCCAAAGGATGAAATTCAGAGTATCAGAGAGGTGACTCAAAATGCCCTTTCCTGTCTCCAGTATGGGAAGGAAGGACTGCCTGACGCGCAAAGGAACTATCTGGCCAAAGCAGCATCTCCAAATAGCATCAGTCCTGCAGTGACCAAGAGCCACAAAAAACGGCCCATTTGGCTGGGTTATGGACTTAGATTCACACCAGGATCTACCAGCACTTCTGATGAAACAGCCTCCTGCTCTTTAACAGTGTTTCAGGGCTCTGGTGACTCAAATCCTTACCCAGGTGAGCAGCCCTTGCTTGAACATGTAAGCCCCATTGCTTCCAGTGTACAGTACTACAGTAATGTCTAAAGGATAAGGATGTTCCCCAGCAGTAAACCAGGTTTAACGTACAGGAAACACTGGATACATCAGGAAGCTAGTGGAAAAGAATCTGAACCAGCAAAGAAACGCTGATAGAGTGTCAGCAATTCTATCTGATAAATGTATTTTCTTATTACACTCTTGAAGTGAGGTTCAGGCTAATCAACATGGCAAGGTCTTCGAGGAAAAGAGAAAATGTATATAACGTGGCAATAAAAGCTCTTTTACTATACACTACATTTTATTACATATGTAGAACTACTTGAATTTTATTTCCAAAACATAGATATTAATGAAAACCCAAGACTGAAAAACTCAATTAGAAAAAATCTTAATGGTTTTCCACCTTTTTTTTTTCTTTCTAAATAAACCTTGGACCAGCTCGCACCACATTTTATTTTAGCTGCTTGAACTTTAAAATTAAAACCGAAACCTGGACCATTCCTCCAGAAGGTGTTATTTTGGGGGCTGGCCAGTCCTACCATCATCCAGGTAACTTTTTAATATCCCTGCAATAAATTCCACCTGCCAGGCACCTCGGAGCCGCACACCTGCGCCACGAACCCGCCTTTCTGGGGCTGCTGCAGCTTTCCAGATTGCCGGGCGCCCTCAAACCGCTCTGAATTCAGCGCTGTTTGTTCGTCCAGCGTTAAAGCGCTTCCTGCACTTGCTCCTCGCTCCGCGCCAGCCTCTATGCGCAGTATCCGCTGGAGCAACACGGCCAGGAACGGCGTGGTTTTTAGTATCTTCAAGCCGAGTGTCCCGTTTCCGAGGCGGGTCTAGCAGCCTGCGCGGCGCCCCGCGCTGCGCCGCCCGCTGCGCGCTCCCCGCGGCGCCCAGTGGGTGTCGCTCTCGCGACGCGGGGCTGCGCGGGACTGCGGAGCTGCGCGGGGCTGCGCGGGGCTGCACTGCGCGGGGTTGCGCTGCGCGGGGCTGCGCTGCGCGAGGCTGCGCTGCGCGAGGCTGCGCTACGCGGGGCCGCGCGAGGCTGCGCAGGGCTGCACTGCGCGGGGTTGCGTGTGGTTGCGCTGCGCAGGGCTACGTGGGGCTGCGCGGGGCTGCGCGGGGCCGCACTGCGCGGGGTTGCATAGGGCTGCGCGGAGCTGAGCAGGGTTGTGCTGCGCGGGGCTGCGTGGAGCTGTGTGGAGGTGCGCGGGACTGCGCGGGGTTGCACTGCACGGGGCTGAGCGGGGCTGAGCGGGGCTGCACTGCACGGAGTTGTGCTGCGTGGGGCTGCGTGGAGGTGCGTGGAGGTGCGCGGGGCTGCGCGGGGTTGCACTGCGCGGGGCTGTGCAGGGCTGAGCGGGGCTGCACTGCGCGGGGTTGCGCTGTGCGGGGCTGCGCAGGGCTGCGTGGAGGTGCGTGGGGCTGCGTGGGGCCACTCGCGATGGAGGGAGGCAAAAGGGCGGCCGTGGAGCCAGACAGGTTAAACATTGGAATAAAATTGGGGGTGGGTTGAAAATGGGAGTGGGTTAAAAATTGGGACAAATTGTAAAATTGATCAAAAGTCGCAGCAAATGGGGCAGATTAAGGCTGGGGGTGGGTGAGAAACGGGAATTGGGATGTTGTCTTTGGGGTAGAAAAGGATATGATGTTTGGTGGGAAGGAAGGTTTTGGCTGTGACGGAGGGAGGAAGGAAGGAGGGAAGGAAGGAGAGGAGAAAGGATGCAAGAGAAAGAAAAAAAAAAAACAAACAAACTGATCTGTGTTTTTAGCTCAGCTTCTCCAGCAGTTCAAACTAATTAAGTCAACTTTTTGTTGTTTTGTTTAATTTTCTGATCATTTCCACATTTTCTGCTAAGACTGAAAGTCGGGGAAACTCAAATACTACAGGAAGGCTATTTTCAAAAAACAATATTTTCAACTCCAGCAGCCCTGGAAGTCTCCAGAGGGTGTTCTCTGAGTCTTCTGACCCCAAATCTAAGCTGTGGCCTTGCTATAAACTTGAGCAAGACTCTGACAGGTTAACTATACCATGATGTCTAAAAAACAGGTATATTTTATGGTCACACCCTTATGTATGAATGGGATCAGTCCTTATCTGTAATATGAAGCTATGCAGAATGTAGTATTATTGGTCTTGCTCATTTTAGTGCCAGTTCCAGGAAGGCCAAAAGCTTTCTACGTAAAATCAGAGGAAGGAAAGTTGCTAAATATAGTATTTCTTATCACAAAGCTTTTCCTTTTGCCCAAGCCTGGTGTTTTGTTTGGTCCTTGCACCTCAGTGCAGCCCTAGTTGAGCTGTGGCCTGAGCCAGTCCCAATAGGAGACACAAGGCAGTCCCAATGTGCACACCAAGGAAAGCCAGGGAAACCTGCTGTCCAGAAGGAGCCGCTAATCGTTTTTGTTTTTCCTTTGTAAATAACTACTGGTGAGTCAAGCATGACAAGACTCCCTTAATCTTCACAGATAATTAAGCAATTCTTGTGTCCGTGGGTAGACACCGCTGTCAAAACTCAAGCCCAGTTTGAAAGTGGCTGGAGTGCTCCCTTTAGGAAAAAAAATGCTTCACTTTCTCCTATCTTTAAGAAATCTTAAATATCAAGGCTGTAAAAAAGGGGAATTTGCTCGTGTGGGCCATAAGGACTGCGGAGGCAGTTTGTTGCATGACTCTCCTCTCTACATGCGCTTTCCATTCACTGGGAGAAATTAGAGAGATGAGCAGAGCAAGAAGCTTTTGATTTTTGTTAGCATAAGTTGACAAAATACAGCTTTGTCAGCTCAGATGTTACAAAATCATGGAGTCTTTACAGCATGGCATATTTTTGCAGGAATATTTTTGTTCGAGAGCTACTGGTAAGAGGTTGATGGCATTAGCTGCTTCTGGACCAGGGTTTCAAGCCTCAGCAATATGCCGCTACCTGCAAAGTCCCTGGCGTGGGCTGAGGTGCCCGAGGCCAAAATCAGTGGACTCCATATGGCACCTGCTGCCACAGAGCCTACTGCAATGTCAAGGCCAGAGTGAGGATGACTCTTACTCCTGTGTCAACAGAGCCGCCAGCATGATCTGAGTAATGTGGGGTTGCCTTTGGTTTTGTGAACATTTCATGGAGACGCTCCTGTCCCAAATAGCTGCATCACCAGAGAGCCCTTCAAGAGCTTCCCAAAACCCGGCCTGCATGAGGGCAATCTCAAACTTCAGCTCAGGGTGAGACAGTCTTCAGTGTCTAACTAGCCTTGAAAAAAAAGCATCCAGATGCTGCAACACAAGGAGCTAAATTAAACCAGAAAAAAACAGTTTACAGTCATGGAATCCTCCCTTAGAGGTGAAAAAAGGCCTTTTCTTCTTCTCCATGTTAAAATATCATGATTTCTTTCTTAAGCACACTATCCAAACCACTTTTCAGATTCATGGCTGCAAAGGTGAGTCTCAGTCTGCAAGTAATATTTTAAATAGGAGGACTTGTCGCACTTCCAGGTTGGCTAGGCCCTAAACATGTAGAACAGTATCATAATAGAACAACTACTCTGTCTCATGAACAGTGAGGAAAAAGAGAATAGTTAAGAAAATGCAGATGCAACCTAAATATCAGGAGGATTTTTTACAATGTTGAGTGTTGCAGATGGTGGAAGAGTCCCTTCAGAAAGTATTGCTTCATCCTTCATCTTGGCACATGCTCAACTAATCTGAGCAGAGCAGCGACGGACACAAGAAATAGTCAAGAAACTGACACTTTTTGATAGAAATTTTCATAGATCTTTTCTATTTTTTTTTTTTAATGAGAAAAACAGCTATGTTAAAAACATCATGAGGAGTAATTCTGAACTGGCAGGGAGATGGAGTAGATGATTGAAGAGATTCTTTCCATCACCACATTGTGTGAGCTGCGAGCTCACCTTTGGGAAACTTTTCTTATTCCAGGCTGAGTTTCACTCTTCTAGAGTTGTCTTAAGAAGGTGAGATGGTTAACATCACCTTGAGCAGTGTTAATGCTACCACTGCCCTTTGGCTTTAAAAGTTAATAATATGTTTCAGCACTAAGAAACTTTCATGCAGAGTGACTTTTCACTGATTTATTTCTCTTCCTGGTGGCCTCCGTGTTTTTTTTTTTTTTCTGCTGGTGCTTCACAGTGGAGGCCAGCAGTAGTTCTGTGAGCTGGAAGCACTGGAGATAACAGCCTTCTCTGTAGTGAGACATGTTTTTCCTGCACTAAGTCCTCTGTGGCTTCTTTTTCCATCACTTTCCATTCCTTTTGACCAAAGTTGAAATGAGTGACACTGTTGAAATACGATGTCCAATGAAATTTTTAATGAAAAAGCCAATCTCTCTGGCCCCCACCGGAAGGCCCCTTTGGCCTAAGACTGTTGGTGAGCCCAGAATTATATGGAAAATCTGAGAACTCCTGCAGCTCCACAGCACAGCAAACATCAGATTAGTGCTTAGTGAGCATAGCTGCGCCCTCAGCCAGTAATCCCACTTAATGGGGGCTCACTGTAATGCAGTGTAACTGGGTGGCAAGCATCCAAGTCATTCTTCTTAATTAAAGAATCCACAGAGAAGTTCACATGGGATCTAATGACTCACCCCACATTGTTCCTGCAGGGAGCAGACAGCACGTTAGGAGACAGCCTTCAAAGCACGCTCGGTGTGGAGAAGAGGGGTGAGCGTGTAAATCCATGAAACTCGTCCAAGGCGTTTGATCCAGCAACCAGGATCAAGCAGTGAAAGCAGTTTGTAGAAGTCACAGCCTGGGGACACCTGACAAGCATCGCCAGGCGTTCAGAAGGATCGGGAAGGTGCCTGGATGTGGAGCAACGTGGTCTTGTGAGTTCACTGCCTGTGTAAGCCACCTCTTTTGCAGTCCACTAACACTGCTTCGCTGGGGCTAATTTCTCCTAAACACTTGCCTTTCTTCCACACAACTGCATTTACAGTCAAAAGTCCAGCACCCAGAACCATGACTAATTCATTTTACAGCTCAGAGGGTGTAGGGAGGAAGTAACGTGGATATCAGCTCAAGAAGAAACAATAACATGGAAAAAGAGGTGCAAGAGGACATTCACCCATTTCAACTAGAACATTTTGTCTTTATGTGGTACTAAGTGGACAACATCAGTTGGAGACTGCAGGGATCTACAGGTTTTCTTCTTATTGACATTATTTCTTCTTATTCTCAGCTTTCAAATTAGAGGGAGCGAAAATAACATGATCTAATGTAATTCTTTTTGGTGTAAGGCTGACTTCTGGGGGAAAGGAACAATGAAACTAAGAAAATTAAACAAAATCATGAAAGTCATACTGTTTTCATGCTTGTTTTCAAACTGGAGGTATGTAGCTCATGGAATGGATGTGTATTCCATTCACTTCACTTGTGTATTCTTCAGCTGAAACTCTGCCACAGGCCTCAAGTGGAAATGAGTTCACTTGTCCTCTCCAGACCCTGACAGATGCAGACCCCAGTGAGCAGGAGTCTTTGCTGGTCTTGCCACAGATTTCCTGTGCGGTCTTGGATAGGAAAGTGTCTGTGTGCCTCAGTTTTTCCATCCGTAAAATAAGAATGATGTTACAGTGCTTCACCAGCATGCTGCATGGCTAAATCTCCGCTTAAAAAAGCAGTCTGTGACCTTTGGATGGATGGTGGTAATGAGCTGTTTGCCTTATTCATAAGTATCATTTAGTGTGATATAAATATTTTCTTGCATTGTACACGGTATGTTTATATTGTGCAAGTGAACGCAGTCCCAATGAAAGTGAGAGGCTGAGTATTTCGCTTTCCCACATAACTCAACCAGTGTTCCTGAGTCCTGATCTCTAACACCTCTGCTATTGCAGTCCTGGGCCTCTCTTGAGCAGAAACTGCTGATCGTGCCAAATTCTCTGGTGTTTTGTAATGTGGACTAACTTGCACCGGGGTTTGGATGAGGCCAATAGGCTCATTTTCACTTAAGGCCTGCAGCAGCATTGGAGCTGGAGAGC
>JAVCKT010024689.1:8434-19357 GCA_032273925.1 Rhynchotus rufescens | reverse complement strand
GACTAAAGGTAGCTAAAAGCATTTAGTCCCGCATTGGTTGTGGCGCCCCGATCCGGCGGGTACGGAGATGCCACTGCGACATACATATGCAGGGCGATGGTACCATCACGTATGTATGCTAAGCATCAATGCAATACAATACAGGGAATTAATCAGGATTTAGCCTGATGAAGCTATTTGAGCCCTTTAACAGACTCCCAGGCAAAAGGGACCTCCCTCTTTCCTCCATTATCATATGCTACATAACAAGAAAAAGAAAAATATCCAGGAGGCTTTTTTTTATAGGAAAAAAATAGACAATTACCACTAAGGAAAAACACAGCTATGATGCAAAAACCAACATGTGTTGCATGTGAATAGCAGGATTAGAGCAATTCTACTTTCCTGTAAGTTGCAGTGTTAATGGGAAGAGTGGGAAGGTTTATTTTGTGTTTTGCTTTGCTTTTTACACAGGAGCCCCAGACAGAATCCTGTGAAGGGACTAAGAAGATTCCTGGGGACTCAACGCACTCTCTTTGCTTTGAATTAGGCAATACACGCATGGAAAGGACACGAGGCTGTTTAAGGACCTTAGAAATGGGTGAGCTCCAGGCTGCAAGTGGTTTGCTCTTGGAAAAGGCCCAGTGAGGATCCCGGGCACCTCCTTTGCTTTCCCGTTTCATCAGTGTCAGGCCCCCTCTAGCGTTCCCGGCGCGGATACAAGGACTGCACAGGGAGCCCAGGTGGCCCTGGGCACGCGCCATGTACCTTCTATTCATACAGGTCGTTCTCTTGGGGTAAATCCATCCATAAACACTATTTTGGGGCTAATCTATAGGAATGCCCCTCGACATTGATATCTGCTGTGCTTTGAGCTCACACCTGAGCCTCTGCATTATCTAAGCCCATTCAGATAGGGCCAGCAGCTAAAACGTCTGCCATGAGTTTGGAGATAGCATGGGAAAAATGTAAACAAAAAAAGGTTCCACACTTTTTTAAGGCTCAGCTATGTTCAAGATAAATCTACAGGCAGCAAGACGCCCACGCCGTGTACTTGGAGCAAAGCTGTGCAGGGGCGAGCGGCGCCGGGCTGCGCTCCAGGCCGGCCTCGGGGAGCGCAGTCCCGCCTGTGGAGCTCCGGGCTGCCGGGACATCCTCACGCAGGCAGCGGGTCCCCAGCAGCAGGCACAGAAACCTCTGCCTGAGAGGAGACTTGGCTTCAAACCTCTGCTGGGATTTCCCTGGCGTCTCAGATGTTCGTGTTGGTTTGAAGGAGCCAAGCCTGTGAGGATGGGCAAAGCCACCCTTGAGAAGGGTGACTCAACAAACCTCAGCGCCCGCCTGCTGCTGCCTGGAGCACTGTCTGCTTAATGGTTAATAAAGTCTTCACCTGTTTCTGAACCTGGCTTTCCTTCACATAAGCATAGATGCAGGTGCTGATGATCGGAAAGGCAAATCCTCCCTACTCAATTTTTGCTTGACCCACCCTCCAGGACGCCTGGTTAATACGGAAACAGGCCGGGATGGATTTCACTGTCACTGCTGAGCAGCCATGGGTGAAACACTCAGGCTCACCCAGCAGGACACAGCTCTGCTCCTGACGGGTTGTCTCAGAAGACACCAAACTGAAAGGATGATGCTACCAACTAAACCAAGATGGTCTAATAAGAGATAGGGAGATCAGAACAAAGAATTCTGCCCAAGGTGCTCAGACACAGCAATACAGAGGTCCTGCTACTGAAATCAAGCTCAAGGACCTTCCTGTCCCAGCTTTATGTGGGGCTGGCTCCTCCAGCCACTCGGCTGCTTCTCCTTTAGGGAATATCCTTTCCCTTTGGATGCTATTTTCACTGCAAATAACAAGGATTTCAGAAAACACAGCTGAGCAGATCTGATCTGCTCATGCCATTTCTATAGGGAAGCATAAGAAAAGAAGAAAGAAGAAAAGAAGAAAAGTTGTGCATGAATTTGTGCAAGGAAAATGCATATCACCTGAGTTGGGACAGCATAATCCATATCTAAGTACTTTGATGAAACAGGCTAGTTGAAGGCATAGGGGGAGCCTCAAGTGCAGAAAACAGGCTGGTAGAGAGTTACAGAACTGAACAAGCGAAAGCAGCTTGGATAGTAAATAGGAACTGAAAAACATAACTTTTCTAGAAACATAGCCCAGAATTACTCCCAAAATACTGATGCATGCCCTGAATGCACAGCTGAATTCCTAGTCATCAGTCAAAAGAAAGGGAAAGAAGGCAATTAGCACTGAGCACCTACCCTGACGTTCTTGCCATCACATTCAACTGAAAGAACGAAATCCCTACATCCCAGCTCTGAGCAACAGCTTGTAAAATTTATGCTTGTTGCTTTTTCTTCTGAGCATCCAAACTCATTTACTGTGCCGCATTATTCCCTGAAAAACACAGCAAGCCCTGCAGGAACAGAAATAAGTTATGCCCTGTAACACTGTACGCACAAGTTAGTGTGCCATGAATTTTTCAGCTTTCCAGAAATGTCATCATCACTGCCAGAACCAGAACACTGAATTTAACAAACTATGTGATCTGACCTCAGTGAGTTACTGCTTAGTGATCTACACAACTTACTCTATTCTCACCTGACCCCTCCGTTTCCATTCAATCCAGTTTGTCTTCTCATCAGCCTCTGCTGCCATGCCTTCCTCCTCTTCTTCTGCTCCCTTTCTCCCTGACCATATGGTGTTTGTTTTGGCTGCAACAGACATTAATTTCATTATTCATGAGGCAATCTTGTTCTAATCGAAAAAAAAAATCTGCTAACCAACCCTAGTACTTGATAGAATTAAGGAAGACATTTAATGTTGAATAAAGTATCAGTTTTTGAGGAGCAATATTGTGAGTGGGAAGACATCACTAATAATATCTGCGCCTAACAAAAATTCTTATAAAAACAATAGCTTTTACTTCAGAGATCCAAATTCTTGATGGCCTCAGTTATGTATAGATTATATAATCTGTTAGAAAAAGAAACTGCATTAAATACAAATGCAGCTTGTATCTATATCTGTATATCTGCAGTTTGTATTTATAGCTCTATATCTGAAATATAGATTTCAGAAAACTGCTTGCAATAGATATATGCAGTATACTTCAGTAACCACTATTCATTAGTCTGGTACCATATTACAATGAAATTTGGAAACACAGGGATCTCAGAAGCAACGATGACCCAGTAAATCCTGAAGATCAGAAGCCTTATTTACATTTGATACACAAGTCAAACAGGGCAGCTGATAATTTGACCTTGTTTCTATTGGAATTTCAAGCTATTTTATCTATGTTTGGGATAAAAAAAAAAAAGAAGTTGCTTCAAGTAAAATCACAGCTAATTCCATTTTACCATATGCTTTTTTTTAAAATTTCATAAGATTTGATGTTTCAGAGATGGCCATACGAAGCGAACACTTCTGTTTGCACAGGATTTGAAGTTCCTGTTTCAAGAAGCCATAGGGATGGTGCTTCAGAGAAAGAGCATCGAGAAAACGCAGTCAGTGACTGTGGCATCTTCTCACCGGAATACGGATCCCTGAACTGAACAAGGGCTTCGTAAACTGAACTTACTGGGAGAGGATTTCATAGGCGGAGAAGCTGAGTGGGTCCTTAGGCAGAGATCAGCAGTAATAGTGTCCACGGAGGGTCCACAGCTGAGCAGGGCAGGATTTGGCAACCAGCAGAGGAGCAGGACTTGGAGGCGGCAGCCCAGGTGATCTCATCTGTCTCAGTAACTCCCTGGGTCTGAAAACAAAACTCCTCGAGCTACCTGAGAGCACAAGAGGAATGAAGTATCATGGATAAAAAGCAAGAAAAGCAGTTAAAGACTTTTGGAAAACTGACAAAGCAAGTTGCAGTTTTGCAGTGTGACGACTTAAAACGAGTTTAGAGCAGATTAACCCTGTTCAGCTCACTTTTCTCATAGGAACAGTTTTCTCGCTGTGCTAATTTTCTTTCAGCAATTAAAAAAAAAAAAAAACAAAAAACACACACACACACACACTACAAAGAAGGCTGGGAATCAAAATTCAAGCTTTTTAGCAAATACTGGAGGAAAAAAGATAATTACAAAATACCTAGTTTCACGGAAACCTAAAGAAGAATAAAACAGACATTTTCAATGACTGAATTCAATTAAGAAACAGTCCAGTCTTAAACAAGAGGCCCAAATTAACTTTAATGAAGATTTTCAATGTTCTTGCCTAAAGACGACACTTAGGACAGTCCTCGTTTCAGACAAATCAAATACCTGCATACATTGTAACTGTGCTTGATTGTGGACCTAAGAACCCATAGGCGATGTTAAATTAGCCATACAATTAAGAATATTTATTAGCCAAAGAGCCTATATAATCTATGCTACTTAAGATAACTAATCAAAACAATGTCCTCCAAAAACCTTTGGCTCTGAGGTTCTCTTTTTAATTGTGTTCCATTTCTCATTAGAAGCTGATTTCTTTTTTCTCCTTCCTGTGCTGTGTTTTAAAAATAAAGATTATTCCTTTTATTTTCAGAACTCTGAGCCTATTACCAGCCGATGCCTATAGAGTATGTTACACATTGCGATTATAACCTAGGCCAAATGAGCAAACAAACATTAAGACTGTTTTAATAGTAAAAATAAACACTTGCCTTCACTGCTTACTTACCCAGTCTTCTCCACGTGCCATTTGCCTGCTGCTCATCCATAACCCGAGTAAACCAACAAAATCCATGAACAATTCCTAATTTCCACGATGGATGTGTTCATTCATTCGCAAATTAGAGTTTATTCAAAATGAACGTGGAGGATAAGGACAAACGGGCAAGACAAAGTCTGACGCTGCTGCTTTTTACCCAGAGCCCATCCGTAGCTCAACGGGGATAGGGAACCAGGACCACGTGTGCTTGGCAGCAGTGACCGGCCAGGCTCTGGGTCACCTAAGATCGAAGCCACCCCAACAGCTCTGGCAGCCTTCAGGAAAGGCTGAGGTTTTCTGCCCTCCTCCAGAAAGGAAGGCAAGAGCAGTAATCCCCTTTCCATGGCATCTCGCCCCCCGCAAACCACCACAGACAAAGGTAAGTACATTTTGACTTTATTAGAAAAAAACCCAAAGGTTTATACAAAGCTCTGCATTTCACAGAAAACCATCCCTCCCTACCACCCCCCCAAACACAAAGAAAACCTCCATGGCAAGCCATATGCATTTTATCATATATATATATACACATATATACACGTGTGTATGTGTGTGTGCGTATGTATGTGTGTGTGCACGTATATTTGTTTTTATATATATATATTTATAGCGTGACATGGATTTTTTTTTTTTGCATGGTTTGCATTCATTATTTTACAAAGTTAACATTCAGTAGAAAAAAAGATTTGTTACTATTATTTTCTTATATAAATAACTGTGAGCAGTCCCTCTGCAGATAGTTTAAAAAAAACACCTTTTCGTGTCATTCTGTAAAAAACAGACATTACTGAAATGGTATTGAAATTTTAAGTTTTTTTTTTTTTTTCCAATACCACCATAAAAATATCATCTAGCCCCCCAATCAAAATGCTTGTCCAAGGCATTATAAGAGAAAGGACTGTAAGACAATTCTGGAAAGTTCAGTTCTTTAAGCCAATATTCAGGTAGATGATTTTTGCTGGCCCTCATACACAGGAGGGAAATGAGCACGAATGGGAGACCAACCTTTCTGCCTGTGTCCAGCTGGGCCTGGAGCTGACAGCCTTTCAGCTCGTCCTTCTTGCCCTGAACTAAAGCCATGGACTTCCCTGATGCGACTGAAAGTTCTGCCACTTCAGCAAACTTCTCCTGCTCCATTACCCCTAAATGAAGCTGCTGGTCTAATCATGGCATGGCTAGACAGAGACTAGGCTGTGAGAGGAAAACTTAGCAGTAGGGAAAAATGAAAGACAACTAAAAGGTAGGAAAATGCTATAGAAAAGAGCCACTGGACTGGCTCCCAAGGCTCTATTTTGAAGCAGGAACAGTAGAGATGCGAGTTGCAGCTCAAAACATTCTTGGGTTTGCTGAAGTTAAGGGTGACAACAGAGTCCAAGGGAATTAACTGCCTGGTAAACAATCATTCCTTCTGTCAAGCACCATGATGGGGAGGATGGCGACGACTGTGAAGGCAACACAAGCAGCAGTGGTGATAACACAGGGGAATGGATGTGAGGAACACAACGATGTAGATTAAATGGAGAGTGATGCCAACGAAGATGCCTGTCAGAGATGCCGGCAACAAGAAGAATGGTTATATGGTTGGTGTTGGTGATGGCCAGAATTCATTCATATGTCCATGTAGTCATCATCTTCATCAGTATCACTTTCCAGTGAGGACTCCTGGCTTGAAGTCTCTAAGATTTCCAAAGCTGGCTGACAAAGGCTCTCCTTCTTTACATTCGCTGCAGACTGAGCAGACAAAATAGCAGACTGATCCCAAAAAGAGAGAGAGAGAATATATTGCTAAACAGTCAGGATAAACCCATGATCCCAGGGATAAAAGCCAACTGGCTGCTACTGCTTCACATTCATAAGCCCTCTTATTTCTATAAAAATATGGCATCCTAACAATATAGCATTTACCTGTAGGCTACCCCACATGAAAATTCTGCACTACTTCCCTCACCCATTTTTGTAACTTATTCTAATTCCCACAGACAAGGGGCTGGGATAGCTGTGATTCTACCAATGGTCAGTATTTCACTAGTCCTTAAAAACTAACTCCTGCTTGTAATAGTTAGCATCTCATTCCATTACTTAAGCAAGCCCCAGTTAAGAACTGGGGCCAGGAATGGTTTCTCCTTGCATAAAGGGTTTTTATTTAGGGGCGAATTAAGATAAAAACAAGCATCTAAAAAAAAAATCAGTGCTTCCCTTTTATTACCTTTAATTTTTGCTTGGTCTCTTCTGAAATGCTGCCCTTTGGAGAAAGGAGGGTGGGAGTGGGTGGAGTGACAGTGATCTCAGGTGGAAATTTGGTGATAGATGAAGGTATGAAAAGCTTTGGCATGTTGGGCAGAACGCGAGTTTTTACACGGGTGCCATCTGTCTTGCTCTGCTGACTTCCCAAGGTCTGGGAGCTGGAGCTGAGTTCAGGCTTGGAACTGGAGGCTAAAGAAAATAATAATAATAAAAAAACCACCACGTTAGGAGGCTACCTATGATTTCAAATTTCAAAGGACAGGAAAAAAGTAAATTGTTAGGCTGGCTGGCTTTTTTTTTTTTGAGCCTTACTTTTAATTAAGGCTCAGCAATAGAATGTGCCTCAAGATTCTACACTGACAACTAGAAAGCAGGAGTAATTTTTTAAAATCTTACTGGATAGAAGAAACATAACCTGTGTGTGCCAAGCAGGACAAATGACAGTGTAGCCTTGATCCATTTTCTTCTAGTTAGAAGGCTACAGCAAACATTCACTTGCTGTTTTAGATCCCATCATCTTACTTTTGCATTCTCTAATGCTTGCCAAACTGTAATGCAAGAAATAAAGCTGCGTACTTTTTTTCCTTAGGAGGCTATTTTATGCCTCCGCCTCTACAGTATCATCTCCTTTCTCTACTGTATCATCTCCTTTCTCTACTGTTTCTAGATCAGCTCCTACCCTCTATCCATTCACACTGTCAAGCTCCCCCATCCACCTGGTGCCTTTTTCAAGGAAGACCTTTGTGCTTTGTACCTTCCCCCTTCTCCCCTCCAGTTAAAACATCATCTCTATTTTTCTAGGCTAGGAGGCAGAGTAGGGACAGAAAAGCATTACCTGCTATAAAGCTGGGTATTTATGTTACCCTGGCTTAGTCTGAGTACTGCAAAAAATTGTTTCCTTCTGCTAAATATTCCAATATTGATTAAAAGAAGCACAGCACGACAGTCCGGTACTGGCTAGCCTTGTGTTTGGCTTTAATGATGTGGTATTTAGTATGACTCACACACCAAAAAGAATAACCATTAAGGGACTACAAGGCAGTTCTCCAGGAAGATGGGATGCTGCCAGGAATGCCTGTGAACTCTGGAATCCCTGACTGAAAGGCAGGCAGAGAAGCTGAGGAATACGGATCACAGCGATCCAAGTCTCTAGATATCGATACTTACTTAATGACTATTTTCCAGAATTATAAGCAGCATAAGAAAAAAGCCTTACCTTGGGTAGAAAGATGTCCTGAGCTCGTGCTGGTCACCGATTCCACCTGCCAGCACACGGGTTCTGGTGAGGGGGCAACCGTAGCCATTTTCATCTGCTGACAGAGCCGTGACTCTTGCTGCTGAAATCCAAGGCCCTCCAAAGGCACTTCAAGCTCTTCTTCCTCTTTATTAACGAAACAAATTTCACAGATTAAGAGGCATCCTGATCCCCTTCTCAAGCCTCAGTCCTTTTGTTGTTTAATCAAACAGGAGATGTTGTTTTCTTTAAAAGCATCATTTGGGTGTTATCAATTCAAACTCTTGGAAAAAATGAAGTGACATTTTAAAAGCGGAACAAAGAATTCAGGTGCAGGACATTCTGTTATCCTCGTACAACTACAAGAAACAAAACCATCCAACTGACCATTACCCTTTGCAGACCTGGGGATTGAAACACCCATCCCTGAGGCGAAGCCAAAGCCCTCGCCGTTAATAAGGAGCCAGCTGTGATCCAGACATCTCCCTCTGATCTGCAACCACCGGCACATACTCTTCTGAAAAGCAGCTTACTGGTAGGTAAGATTAATTACTGTGAAAATCCAGTAACAGGGCCAGATCTAGGTAACTAATGCAAAGTTATACTGAATTACCATTTTTCGCTGTTATGCCCCCTGCACTTCTATAAATGCATTATTTAGGCAAAAATCTTTTGCCGTGCCAGGATCTGAAATGTTCCTAACTCAGAGCCCAATCTGTGCCCAGTCTCTCAAATAGATTTCATCTGTATTTACTTTTAAATGAATATAATATTAAACCAGTTTTCCTCACCCTGGGTTGCGTATTGTACATAAGAGAAGTCATTTTCACTGAAACTACTGTGAGCTACCAATGACAAACCCTTCTGGGAAGGGCAGACAGAAATAGCTGCTGGCCTTTCAAGGCCATGGACAAGCTCTTATTTTCTGATTAAATGAAGATATTCTTCAAAATCTAAAGACTGTCTGTGATGATTTGCACTGCCTTGTATTTATACAGGCTAAGGTGTGCACAGGCAGCTATCACAGATGAGCTAATGCATTGTAAATCCAGATATAAATTGCTCTACAATTCCTCATATGTCCCTGTTCTAAATTAGTTTAGGATTTTGAGAGCATAGCTTGTTAAAAAGAAACCACTTTTCAATTTTTCCTCAATGGAAAATTATTTTTTTTCCCTCCCGAAGAACTGAAAAACACTTCTCCATCTTCATCACTGAGAATTTACCAGGATAATGATTTCCTGGCCATGGGAACTTCTTGTAAGTTCTTTCAGCCACTGATTTTCATAGGTAAAGGAAAATTGCCTTTATCTAAGCTGGTGGCTGACAGGCAGCACAAGCATGAGAAAAAACGGGTTTGCTTGGAAAGGATTCTCCAGCAGCTGCAGAAAAGGAAATGTCACACACAAATCACGGTCTGGTCTGCATGGATGCAAGCAGCAAGCACCAAGAGGGCAGGTCCAACAGTGACAACCCTAATTCCCATCCTCAGCCTGCACAGTTCTCCGTGCACACAGCACTGGAAGGATGATGCTAATGGTGGAATTTGTGCACGTGTTGCAGAAACAGTTCAAGTCAACTGAAAAACACCACAGAGAAAAAACTACGGGAACCTGCACTAGGAAACTCAATTTTTTTGTGGCAGCCACACGCAGCATTTAGCCACATGAGCCCCAGAGGCCGGGCTCCCACGTGTGCTGCAGCAACAACAAGCTGTGGGCTCAGCCCAGAGCACTTCCACAACCACATGGCCGCAGGCTGTGCTTTGGATCAGAAGACAGAAAGAAACATCACATCAGCATCTGAAAAAGGCAACAAGAAAACGATCATTTCACAAGCTCAGCCTGGCAGACAGCTGGGAAGTCGACACCCATCTAACTTGCTTTAACGCTTCAGACCCACAGCCTTAGACATCTTGGTAAGTACTAAACTATTTGCTTATTAACTAAAAATACAAAACCCACATTAATTTCCACAGACATTACAGCAACTATAAATGAACTGTAAATCCTCTAGGCTTAACTACGCTGTTAGCTGAGAACAGATTGTATGCAACTGCTAAATTGTATTAGGGACTTACCAGTTCACCGTGCAGAGTAAGAGCTCAGATTTGTATTAGCGTCCAAGGACAAAGCTCTACCCCTTATGCTGATTATTACCTTTACTTAATTATAAGACATATCATTGCTTAAGCTCATTTGTTGGGCCTTTCAATACAGCCACACTGAGAGAAGCTGTTGATTTCTGGTCCAAACAAGGCTGAGAGTCATGGACATCCTCCCTGGGCAGGCAGGGTGCTCGCACGCAGCCCAGCTTCCATCCCTGCTCTGTTTTGTTTTTATTAGCTCTGCATATCTGGTTTCATAGTGTCATAAAAGTAGATTTAATTTGAATAAAAGCATGTGTCAGCCGCTTTCCATGTGAAAGTGAATGGGGCCCAAATTTGGCACCCTAAACACGCATTTCTGGTCCTACACTTTGGGGAACAACACTTGTTAAGATTATATTAGGCTGCATCTTTCAGACGTGAGAATCAAGTACCTCTGCCTGCTAAGTGGTGCCTGGCTGGCAGAGGTGTTAAACACACAGTGATTGAATCCCGCTCCCCGAGTGGGTCACCCAATTCCTTCTTTTATGACTATGCAATTTTGGCTTTTTGTAACAGTCAACTATAAGTGGCATTATTTTAAGTTAATAATTAAGTCAACAACCACTTTTTTTTTTAACTTCTTCAAAATAACACAAAATGTTTGTTTCAGGT
>JAVCKT010024688.1:0-48259 GCA_032273925.1 Rhynchotus rufescens | reverse complement strand
CCAGGGAAGGGCAGTGGGTGAGATGTAGGTTCTGGGAACCCAGCCTCCCAGCTCAGTAGAGGGCCTTTCTCAGACCTCTATGGGAAGGTGCTGAAGGCCCCATAGCTGGTGATCATTTCCTATGACTCTGCTCTTTTTCAAAGAGCATGCAGGCTCTTTGAGCACTTGCTCTGCAGGCATGGCTGTATCTGTAAGCACTGTAACAGTCTCACCCTTGCTCCCACTTAACCTGACCTCCTCACTGTCCTGGCCGTAGTCATCAGGAAATCCCTGAAGCGACCCATTGCTCTTTAAATAGTATCATGGTATACCGGTTTCGGCAGCAGCATTAGTGTAAGTCTACCCTCTACCTGCCCTCTTTCTCATGCTGCCGTATGTTCATTCTACCCATGATCACACCAGCTGCTTCTTTATACCATGCTGTGAACAGCTCAGTAAAATGATCTATATTAAAAAATAACAAAAATAAATCCACAATGATGGAAGAAGCCAATGCACTGTAAACCCAAGGCCTTAGAGCCCCAGCTCAGCCACATGCCTCCAGCCTTTGGGAGGTAGCATAGCCTGTCGTAATCAGTCTTGTGATGAGGTGGAGTGTTGCCCTTTAGGTGAGCTCAACTATCTTGACCTCATCACAGAATCAGTAAAATACTTCAGGTTGAAAAGGGCCTCAGGAGGTCTCTACTTCAATCTCCTGCTCAAAGCAAGGGTAACTGTAAGAGCAAGTTGCTCAGGGCTTTGTCCACTGGAAATCTGAAAACCTCCAAGGATAGAGAGTGCACAGCCTCTCTGACCAACTTCCTCTGGTGCCTGACTGTCTTCATGGGGGAAAATTCAGCGTGAGTTTCTCTTGTTTCAACTTATGCCTATTGTTTCTCATCCTCCCACTGTGAACCACTGTGAAGCTGACTCCACCTTCTCGATAAACTCCTTGTAGGTACTGGAAGGCAGCTAGTAGGTCTCCCTGAAGCTTTCCCTTCTCAAGGCTACAGCTTCCCCTACTGCTGCTGTTCTCAACACCGCTTCAAGCTGAGAGGACCCTTCTGCGGTTCCGTGCAACAGTCCTTGCCAGCTGCCCTAGGCTATTGAGCCCTAACCTGCTAAACATGAAGGTAGATGACCAGATCATGCCCCATCACACTCTGGGCAATGATAACAGCAATCCACTGAAATCCAAGATGTTGGATTTCAGTCCAATATGTTCCAACCTCTCAGCTAATACACAATAACACAGGACTAGGAACTCTCCTAGCCTGAAGAGAAATAACAAAGCCATTTTTTGCAAGAAATGAACTTTCTGTAGGGAAATAGACATATTAAATGGTTAAAAAAATGGCCAAGGAGGCCTGAGAAGTCAAAGGTAGAACCCTTAATCCCAATATACCTTAAATTTCCATGTTGTTCCTGTAGGAACCAATGCCTGAAAGTCACTGTATATTTGCAGCTTACACAGGAAATGCAAGTGCTGTGCAATCAGGCTGTTCCTCTGCCTAAGTCATCTGCCTCACGCTCTGATTTCACAGTTCCTCAGCATGAGCCAAATTCAGAAGTCAGTCCTCCCATAGCTAAAGCCTCTTCAGAACGCAAGTCATATTTTTGCCAGGTTGAAGACTGGATTAAGAGCAGTTGGAAACATCAACAGTAGGCTATATGGATCATGGATCAAAACCAGATTTTCACATCACTGTCATGAACCATAATCCCCTCTGCCTACAACAACTCTCTCCAGTGTCTGCTAGAGAAGCATCGAACCAGACCAGGTCTGGCTGACCTACAACACTGAAGAGATAGCAGTGCTAAAAAAGAGACTTATGGAAAGGTACATATGAGAATAACAGTGCGGAGGAACCCATAGGGTGTGATGGAAACACGTAGTTGAAAGGGATATGGAGAACTTGAAGAGGAAGAAACGGCAAGTGATTGGGTGAGGACTGTGACCTTAGTGTCCGTCAAAGAAGATCAGCTTCCAGGACAGAAGGTTGTTTGTGAGCCTGCATAAAGATGAGAGCAAGCCAGGAAGTCTTTGGAAGTCACCAGCCCAAACTTAAAAAGGGTCAGAAGACTGTGGCTGTCATCTTGAGCTACTCATTAGCCACAAGGACTCTGGCCTTTCAACTAGACTAATTACTGATTGCTCAAAGGATAATGCTTCCCACAGCTGCTAAACTTGCTGACGCTGGTCCATGGGTGTCTTCTATTCTGGGAAGGGGGAGTGGAGTCTCCTAGTGTGAACTTATGGAGCTGGGCAAAGCCATACTGGAGCAGAGATAAAGTCAAGGACAGCTGCAGCTGCTTGGCAATTGTTCAAAATGAGCCATGAGTCGGTGAATTGGCTATTCTGGGACAATCTAGGAACCAGCACTGGGGAGAACAAATTCATAGCCTGCTAGTACATAAAAGGAGTGCAGCAAGCCTGAATGTGAACCACGTCCAGCACAGAGGGAAAGCAGGTACAGGTTTGTCTGGTGATGGTCTAAGACCTACAAAGCACAGTCACTGATGAGGAGTCACAATTACATACCTAGCGTGAGATTTACCTACCACACTTCATAGTGCTACAGCTAGAGATAACCGGCTAGGGTCCCCAAAGACATGGAGGGAAACAGTCACTTCAGGAACAGACAGCCTCTTGTGATTGTCAGCATTTATATAAAACAAAGGAATTCTGCCTTAAAGATGCTCTTTTCTCGCCAGTGACTGGAAAGGGAACCAGAACAACTATTTGAGATGAGCTAGCATCTCCAAGCAGCAGCCAGAAACATCTGTGATTTAGGAGAATGAGTCCCACAGCTGTGACCAGAAGCCCACGGAGGCTGAAGAAGCCAGGACTTGCTCCCTTCTCATTCCTATGGGGAGCACTGAACAAGCCAGGAAAACTTGCAAGCCTTCACGAATATGTCACCTGAGCAGAGAAGGACAACACCTGAGAGTGAAACACTTTGAATTGTCTCTGGGATTTTACCCAGAGAATAGTTAACCCAGAGTTAAGTGTTTTATGAGGAAACATTTTTAAAGCAAAACTCTGAATCTAATTTTTTTTTCCCTCTCCCACTTTTTCATCTCCTCACCACTACTTCCACCAAATATGTTTTTTCAGGCTGGATCAAAGCTTAGATCCAGGATCTTCTGGAGGTACCTAGATCCAACTATTGTCCTATAGGCTCTTAATTTCCACTCTTCTGAAATTGTAGCAAACCCAGCTGAGGTTCTCCGAGTAGCGATGTTATCAGATAAGATGCACTGGATGAAGCCTCTGAATGTTCTGCATTTCCCAGATCTCGGATGAGGGCACGAGGGATGGATGCCCTAATGTGTCTAGAGGAAGATTTGTTCCCCACTCCAGTGCTCCTATTCCAACCTGGGACAGTGCGAGTCCATCACACAAAACCAGTGCTACCCATCTCTGGAGCCGAGAGACTCAGCTAGGGAATTAGGCTCTTTGCAAGCTTACCCAGAGAAAAGAGGCCTTTTGAGGTCACCACTGCATATACTGAAAAGCATATATGATCTCATTAGGCAAATAGTTATGATCAATGTCGTCCACTCCCTGGCAGTGAACGGCATCGCTTGTAGCCAGGAGCTTGCCAGAGACAGCTAGAACGGACACAACTAGACAGAAGAGCAAGTTCGGCCTGGGTTTCTCATCACCTGGCACTCAAGCACCTACGCTTATTCTAAATATTTTTGGGGGGGATTCTCCAAGAGATTAATTAGCTGCTTGGAAACCTCAGACATCAATTATTGATTATGCAAAAGCTTGTGTTCATCACAGTTGCTGAGCATGTTGGTGCTGGGGGACTGGTGGCTGAGGCCTTCAGGACGGAGCGAGTCCCTGGGCACGGCGGGGTGAGCCCTGGAGAGCGCGTTGGCTGCGCGCTGTCCCTGCTGGGCCAGGGGAAGAGAAGAAGACAGAGTGAGGCTCGGGGAAAAAAAGGAGTGGGTGGTGGGGAGAGCCCCATGGCGTGGGGCGCCTGGAGCAGCCCCCTGCCCTTTCCGGGCGCAGGGAGCCAAGCCGAAGGAGCAGCGTGACCTGCGCAGTGCCGGGGGCAGCGGCAGGGCCTGGGCCCGCACCTCCCAAGCACGCTTGAGCTGATGGATGGAGCCGCTGCGGGGTGTGCGGAGCGGAGATAATTCACCCTCTCGCATCGCCTCCGCCTCGCGGCAGCAGCATGTTCATTCCCGGCAGTGCCGGGCTGGCCCCAGCAGCACAACAGCCTGCAGAAATGTCACCCTGATGCACGGGCCTCTGCAGAAGGATGCAATTTGGCTCGGAAGCGGTTGTGCTTCTTCTGGCTATAACTCCCCCTGGAAATATTGCACCAGCACAAAGAGCGAGCCAGGGGAGCCATGGCGAGAGGTGAGATCTGCGGAGACGAGGTGGCAGTGATAAACCTCCTGCAACGCCTGGCAATTAATCTTGCGAGGCGGTGAGTCAGAGTCATCCAGAGCTTCCTCCCATCACCCGGAACGAGGCCGCCACGATTTCTCGCTGCTAGTGGAAAACCTCAGTGGGGGGGACTTGCAAACACCACTGGGCCTGGGGAGAGCTTGATTTCACAGCGTGGCGAATCGAGAGCCTTTCTTGCAGAGCGAGATGCTGTTCCCCGCTCCAGATCCCAGATTCCAGCCTCACAATAAAGCTTCGTGCAAAGAGTTGTCAAAAGCCAGAGTTGGAGAGAAACAGGGAGAACTGTGAGTGCTTAAATAAAGACTGCCAAAAGGACGGGGCTGATTATGTCATTTCTTCTAAGAAAATCTCCCCAGGTGTTTTCCTCCCTTTTCTCCCTGGAAATCTGCTGCACTTCCCAAAGTTGTGCAAGCTTTCCAGGGGAAAAAGCCTCTTCCTGCCTTGCCCTAGGCATGAATGCAGTTTGCAGTTTTAACAGCAGATGTCTCTCCTATTATGATTTATAAAAATGCTTAAAATAAATAATGCAAACATATTTACAGCAATGAATTCCTGCTCCTGAGCGTGTTTGTCACCCGGAGACTCCTGAGCAGCGGAGACTCGCGCCTGAGCGCCTGCCGTCCCGCCGCCCCCACGGCCGCCCTCCCCTGCCGCGGCACCGGCACCGGCACCGCGCACGGCGACTGCTGCGAGGAGCCCAGCACCGCCCGGCCCTGTCCGCCCCCAGGTCCGGCGATTCATTCCCAACGTTGTATAATCAATGTGTTAAATATTTAAAACGGTCACGTGGGAGCGCTACCCCAGCGGTGCCTGATTTCACACATCCTGGCAATTTCACGGACCTCTGGGCTTACATTTCTTGGCAAATAATGAAAGGCTCTTGGAGTCCCGTTCCTCGAAGGGCCACTTGGGGTGGTTTGCCCTGGTGCAGCTCCTTAAACACATGCTGCGATTAGCGCATCTCCTGTGCCACCTCCGAGCCCGGCCATGCCCGACGCTTTTAAGCGTGACAGGGGCACGAGGCGGACGCAGCCGCTCCCCGTGGAGGTGACTCCGAGGCACTGAAGGAGGGGGAGGGCGGCTGCCCGGGGCACAGCTCTGTGCCGCTTGGCCCGAGGCGAATGGGGAGCGGGGTCCGTGCGCGTGGGGCGCCGCTCCTGCGCCCGCTGCTCCCCGTGCACACACACACAAAAGAGCCAGGCACACCTGCCCGCGCCGCTCTCATGTGAGGAGCAGTGGCCCAATTAGAGCCTCGTAGCCAGCCTCGCCGTTTCCATAGCTTCACAGTGCAGCGCTTCCGTCTCCTGAGGCCATCAGAGCAGGACCCAGCATCTTATCAGCGATCATCCTGGAATATCGCTCTCCTCTAGGCTGTACCTGCAGACGGCCAGTCGCACTAGCAACACAGGGTAATAGCTTTTCCAGCTAGAGCTGTGCAATGGTTTCTCCTTACTGCAGTTTGCTTCCAGACCAACCTGCATAACCAGTGCAGCAGAAGGCAGGGCTGCTGCCCCAGGCTCCTCGCAGAGGCCCCTGGGGCTGGGGAGCTGCGGAAAGCTGCTGTCCCGGCGCCAAGGACTCCCTGAACAGCTCTTGCAGGCTCTGCTCTGCGGTCCTGCTTATGAAAGCACAAGAGGAAACATCCAAAAGGACTTTTGGATCTCCTTGGCCCAACACAGCTTCTGGGAGGAGAAGCAGTCAGCGCAGTCTGGAAAACTGGACTGAAAGGACAGCAAGAGGGAGAGTAGGAGTTTCTCCCACAGGCCTCAGATAGTGCCCTCACTTTGGCCCACGTGAAAGCAGAACAGTGCTCTGGCAAAATAAATGCAAGAACTGAAAAGCCTGCATTGGAAAGATACTGAGACTTTGTGACCCACTGGGGCTGGGGTCTTGCTAAGGTTCCTCCTTGCTCCCACCTGGCCAGGAGAAGCTGGAAGTGCAAAGGCAGGCAGCAGCTCTCCTGGGTTCCAGGCCACTAGCAGCCCACAAGAACTTAGAAATATGTTATACACAAGACATGCAGTGACATCAGGAACACCTTCAAATGCTCTAGCGCTTCCAGGAAAGCAGCCTGCAACCTCCTTTGCCTTGGTCAGAGTCACAGCCAATACGCACCCTGCCCCTACATCAGAGCCCCCAAACCACATGAAGACCAGTTAGGGTGCACTTCCCAGAGCAATCCAGCCATGCTGCTACGCCAGCCCCTTCCCTGTTCCAGCCGGAGGGCTCTTGCTGTGCCACCAGAATTCCCACCCCATGCAGCCCACCGGGATCACACAAGATAGGGTCATTCAGCACTGCATCCTCGCAGCGACAGTGCAGGTAGAGCAGATCCTGCCCTGGGACAGGATGGACTTTGTGACTTCTTCCAGTTCTCTGCTTTCCAACTTGAGCAGCCAGGCAGGAATTGTTCACACAAACAGTTTACCTATCAAAATCTCCAGTTTCAGAATGACCACAGTTATTTGTGAATTTGGGTACAATTTGGAATGAAAAAGGACATTTGTTATCTTGGAACAATCAAAAAGTTTCCTTTTGAATTTTTTTTAAAAGGCTTCCCAACTTTTCACTTGTAATTCTTCTAGAAATTCAGTTAACACGGGCAGGAGCTAAAACTATACACCTCCTGTCCAAATAACATTTTTTTTGTTTCAAAAAGAATAACAAGAACCGTTCATTGTGAGCTGACCCAAAGTGATTTCTTTCCCCTGAGTTTTTGATTTAGAAGCCAAAGCAAAACAAAAACCCTGCTTATTCTCATATCCCAAGTATACTTTTGCCACATGTCAACAGCTTGCTTGAATTTTTTTATACTTTCTGGTTGATTCAGGCTATTTTTTTTCTGTTCAAATTTAAGCAAAAACTGGTTGATCATTTCTGAGAATGCAGTTTGCTCATTAAGCATGACCATTTCCTCATGAACATGTCCCACCACCTTCCCTGAAATCTGGCAGGCCGTGGCTGTGCTGGGTCCAGACATGCTTGCTCCTTTCCCCGCGGAGCTGCACAAGCATTCAGCCAAATTATCTGCCTGTGGAAATCGTTGCTTGCAGATTTGTTTGCAGCCTGCAGATGCCACAGAATATATGCTCAGCCTCTGGAAAACCTTCTGCTAGGTCTCACAAATGGAGTATGTTGTAAGGAGTGTGTGATGGTTGACGGGCCAGCCCAAGGTCCGACCAGCTCCATGCCTGGGTCTCGCTGACAGCAGGCACCTGGGGAAGGCAAATAAACAGCACCACCATCTATGATGCACTCCCAGCCCCAATGGTATGTGGCCTAAGGGTTTCCCAAAGTGAAGCTGGGCATTTTGTGTTATGCCTTCTGTTCTTTCTTGCCTTGTTTTTTTCTTCCTAATTTTTCTATGCAAATTTTGAAGGTATAGAGGCAGAAGAGTTAGAAACCTAATGCATATTCACTAGGTGTCTAGCTTCATATTTAGCCCCTGAAATACACCTGACAGTTAGTCCTCTTGGCTTCCCTTCCAGGGGCAAACTGAGGTAGCGATGCCCCTTCTTAGCATGTGGGTACTGAGGAGAAGACAGCTTTCCCCAGGGTTTTCTGCCATGCTCAAAAGAATTAAATTCCCTAACTAAGCTCAAAGGGCGCATGCAGAGTGAGGCAGGAGCCAGCCAGTGAAGCAAAGCAGTGGTCGTGCCACAATGGGAACAAATGAATCAGGACCCTGCAAGGTAAACAGGAAGGACAGGGCCACCAAATTCAAGGTGGTTTGGAACTCTGCTAGCTCCTGCATGGTCTGAGTGCCTGCACGCTCATGCGGCTGGGTTTCCACTAACAGATCTGATGTGGCAAAACATCTTCTCAGCTCTGTCCTCAAATGGTCCTCGGCCAGCGCCTGTCCAGGAAGGCCTGTAGACCTGACTCAGAGCCTCTGCTTGGGGCATAGCAGCCTTGTGCTTGCCCTTCACGCTGCACCTGGAGGCCATGGCTCGGAGCAGGTCTCCTGCTCCATGTGGCCACTGTTGGGCTCACAGCCTTCTCATGTTGGACAGAGAAGCTGTGGTCACCCCTTCCTGGGGCAATATCGTATGCATAACCAAGGCAGGACAGGCTGTGGCCTTGTTACCTGCCCTTCAGTGGCCTTACTGGGAAGCTCCCAGGCACCCAACAGGACAGCCCACACTTGGCTGAGAGCATCAGCTTGGTTCAGCTCAGATGCGGCTCAGGACGACTGGCAAACACCTCCAAGATAGTTGGAGCAGCGCAGAGGAAGCAAGCTGGGTTCCTTTCCCTCTTTACCCTCCTCTCCTGGCGCTCTGCCACGTCCAAAGAGGAGGAAGATGCCAAAAAAATGCAATGAGGATATGACTATGATGTTCATACTGCGGCATCGGCTGTAACCCAGCCTGAACTCTCAAGGCACCAAGGTGCATCCCGCACTGCAGACAGCAGGGACACCCGCCAGCGCCCAGCGCCCAGCTGCCTTCCCTCCAGCTCAGCTCTCAGCCCCAGGCTGCTGGTGAGCCCGTGCTGCTGCTCCCCAACAGTCCTGCTGCCTGCCCCACCTCTTCCTCTTGCGTGCAAATCCCTGGCCCAAACAACCTTTCTCCTACCTACCTGCGTGCACCTACATCCCCACAGGAATGGCATGACCCTCAGAACTGAGATCAGCACATGAGGGAACTGCCGAGGATCCCTTCAGCAGTGTTGTGACACGCTGAAGATCGCTGGCAGGGAGGTTGTCCAAGCTGATGCCGGAAGAAAGGGAGTAGCCCAAGAGTGGTTGTGTCTGGGAGAGGTCCAGGCCTTTTGGTTTGGTTTGGTCTTGCGTTCATAATGAGAAGTACAGGGCGTTGCAACCACACACGTCATGATGGAGAGCAGAGCCAGGGACGCAGACTTGAGAAATCATCTCAACGGAGGGCAGGCGCTCTGCTTCAAGGACACGGTGCTGTTTGGAACATAGGTGCTCGCTTCTCCCTTGCATGAGGTGGGACCGCGAAGTCATGGGCTGGAGCTGTGCAGGACAGCTCTGCCCAGGGGACTGCGGTCCAGGGGTCCCCGTCTGCCTCCAACATTTTGCTCTGGCCCTGAATGAGCTGGAAGCCCGAGGCAACATTCAAGTCCTGGGCTCCCTTTGCGCTATTATTGCCGCCTCTAGACTTAGCACACAGTCCAGCCACAGCAAATCCCGACTAAGGCATCTTCACTGGTCTCCTACACTCAACACATCAGGGCTGAAATTTGGAAAGAAGTAGAAGAATCACATATGGTTCTTGGCATCCTGGAGCAGGAATGAGGTCTCCAGGTTGCATAATGTCCGTTTGCAGCATTAATCTGTAAGCCAAGCCTGACTCTTAGGGGCTGGGAGGCTGGGAGGAGGGAGTTGGGCCTGCAAACTGCCTGTGGTGGAGGATGCTCAGCTGGGCTGTGGGCGGAAGAGGCTTTGCCCATGTCTGGTGATGGTGCATGCCTGGACTAGAAGAGGGGACCAAGAAGGGCTTAAGTCTCCATCCTGGGAGATCCAGCAAATTGCTTGAGCTGAAAGGGAAGAAGGGAAGAATAGTGGAAACTGGATATAAAGAGAGGCTGCTGTGGATCTGCTCCAGCCCGGCTCTGGCAGCACTGGGATCTTTGTTAAGAACTGGCTTTCCCAAGTTTAAGAGGCTGAGAGATGTGTGGAATAAATTGTTTGTGACACTGACTCCTACACTTACAGATTCGCACGGGATTTAGCCACCCCTCTCCCAGTTAAGTCAATGCCAGTTATTAAGGTCAGTAGGAGTTGGGTAGCTAAATCCCTTCCCGGCACTCTGGCAATGCAGAGGTACCAACGCTCTGGGCACTGCCACCGCTCGCAGAGCTGCCCCGTGCCGCTCGGGCACCCTTCCACTCCATTCAGAGCAGGCCTATGAGTCCCTGCCTTTCAGGACACAATTAAATCAAGCATTCAGCCAAGCTTCTTCTTGGGATGATTCTGCAGAGAGGAGAGGAGAAGGAGGAAAAGGAGAAGAGGAAATCTTGCTCGATTCAGAACACTTGGTCTGCTTTGCTGTTGTTTCTAGGTGGTTTCACTTCTCTTCCCCCTCCTACTACCTGAGGTTTCAAACTCTCCAGAGACATGACTTGATTAACTACAGGGCCTTTTTGGCATCTATGTTTCATTACAAACTCTCTTTCAGCTAATCCTTCCCAGCTTTTATTGTTGTTACTATTTTTATTACAATTATTTTTTTATAGACCCCCTGGTTCCCGTCGTACTTAACCTGGCTATGTCCCTTTAAATATCGCCGCCTGGGCCGGATAGGGGATCAGTCCTTTGACAGGAGCTAAAGTCCTGTTTGATCTGGATTAGATGCTGATTTTGCTCACCAGACTAAAGACTGAGGGGGGACCATGCAGTGCCTGTGTTTGCACAAACCTGCCTGGTTGCATTCCTCCTCCTGCCCGTGTCCAGCCGAAGGGGTGAGCACGCTGCTGTGCACACAGCTTGAAAGCAGAGTGGGGAAAGGCCACCTCGTCTGGACACGCAAGAAAACGGAGATGGGAGGGCAGCGCTAAGCGCCGCACTGAGGAGCGGGCTCAGGTGGGAGCCATGGCAAGGCGGCGGGTGCAGGAGGTGAGCGCTGAGCACTGCCAACGTGCCCGCGTGCATGCTGGCTGCTGGCAGGCGCTGCACGGCTTCACTCAGGAGGCCCCAGCTAAGTCCCCATTGGATTTAAATTTACGGGATGCCTGGATTCACCCCGGCCTTTCCTTGGTTTCTAATGTACTGTATCTTGAAGGCAAAGTACGGTGACATCAAGGACTCCACCTTGCCCTGTCCCCCAGCAAGTATCTTGCTATAGCAATTCCTGTCCCCTCCAGGTCTCCTTTTCACCCTCAGTTCCTCACTCTTCTCCTGCTTTCTTATCCATCCTCTCTGCCCAAAGGACACGTGTTTCTCTCCTTCTGTCCCTCCTCCTGGCCCTCTCCAGGCTCTGTCATGCAATTGCCCATCCTCTCACACCTCTGCTCTGCACTGACCCATGTCCCCTACCTAGCTCAGCCCTGCTTTGTGCCTCCCAGAAGTAGCAGCAGCACCCCTGCAATCCTGCACCTCAGCCTCCCAGGCAAGGGCTGGGGTCCTTCCTCTCACAGCTGTTCCTCTGCAATGGACCATGACTGAACCAGGGCCAGCAGAGCCAGCAGGAGCTACTCGTGAGCTCGGACTCTCACTTTTGGACTGAAGAGAAGCAGCATGTGGCATCCCCACTAAGAACACATATCCTCCAAGCAAAAACTATTTAAACCCCCTCTTACAGATGTCTCAATGGCAATTTGCTTGGACTTCACCACAAAGGCGACAAAACATCCTGCCCATGGATGCCCTGAAGACCAGGCAGGATAGGAGTGGCCGTGGCTTAGTGCCAGCATCCCTGCCTCACTGAGCATGACTCCTGCACCCACGGCCTCCCTGCGTGCAGGAGCAGCAGCAAGCACGTGGTGCTGGCCTGGCCCTGGCCTGGGCAGGTTAAAAGGGCGGGTGCATCTGCGAGCTCACTACACACTGTAGATTGGCAATCGGGGCTGTGCTGCCTAGTGTCCTTGGCTCTCTGCCCCCAGTACTCCCCTCCCTCACCAGCACCGCCATGGCAGTTCGCTTCCCTCCCCTGCCCCAGCAACCATGCAGACCAAGTATCCCCTCCCAGGCAGGGCCAGGTTTGCAGGGCTCCCCAGAAGGCGCTAGCACAAGGGTTGCTTCATGGCGCTTGTGCCCTATGGACGTCACCAAGCATCAGTGCAAAGTAGGATCATCTCCTGAAGCAAACCAAGCCTTGGCCTGGCAACAGGGCAAAGAGTGTCTCTTGCTTACGCAGGCTGACGTGTGAGTCAGATTGGGTGCAGAGCATGGCCGCCCACCCTTCTCCGGGGAGCATCTGCCACCGGGGACAGTGCCCAGGTCGCCCGGCGGCAGGAGGAGCTGTCAGCGCTCATTAGTGCACTGTGCTTGCAGGGACGTGCCACCGCGGCTTGCTTCCCGCACGCTTCAGTCGCCTCAGCACGCCACGCCGGCAAGCGACTGCTGGTAACAGCCGCATGTTGACCTGAATACTCTGCTCTGGAGCTGTGGAGGTGGAGGGGGCAGAGCGTGTGCCCTGCTTGCACATACACGCCTTGGGAAGCACGTGAGGTGGCTGTGGCCCTGGGACAATCGCGGGCAGGGTGGGGAGGGCACCCGCACATCTGGCCAAGGGCTGCTGTGCTACCAGGTAACTGGTTACTGCGGTTAACCTTACACCGTCGGGGCTACCACAGCTTTTCAGCGCTGCCCATCCTGCAAACTGTCACACAAACATGGCACAGAAATAGACTGCACCTCGTATAATAAAATGTCAGCTTTATTAAGAGTTCCCCAAGCCCGCCCAGGCAAACCCTTTGCCTGTGCTAGTCTGAGGAAATGTGATTTGCAGGGAATTATGCAGCAATATGTAGAGCTTCTGGTTCCTGATTTTGGAAGGGAGATCTGTGCCTGATGACAAGGTGAAAGGATGTCAAAGGAAATGTGTCACCATTGTCACGTGAGTAGGAGCATGTGGGAGATTGCAGCAATGAGTGGGTCACAGCTGAGAGCTTCTGAGCCACGCTGAGCTCTCCTACTTACCATCAGGGGTTCATCACTGTCCAGCTTTGCAAGAGGAGGAAGGTGCAGGACATATGAGTCCTTTGTAGGCCCTGATCGCTTGGCATATCTGCTCTCTCCACTGGGAAACTAAATTCACTAGTGGCGGTGAGACTCATGGCCAAACCACTGCTGGAGGTGGTAAGACTCATGGCCAAGCTGCTTACCTACAGCAGATGGAGCTTTAGGAAGAACAGGACCAGTGAATGAGATAAAATGAAGAAATAATTGTAAAGGTCAAGCAGGATGTTTTCCTTGAGTGTCTCACTGAACAGCTTGGAGGAAATGGAGCTTACATGACTTCTAGTGCTGCAATCCTTGGCCTTCAGGGCTGGAAGAGCAATGGACATTGGTATTGTCTGCCTGCCCAGACCTCGTGGCCCTAGACAGAACATAAATTAGATCAGCAGTGACAGAGGCAGGTGAGAGAAGCCAGAAACCCAGGATCTTCTAGGGCCCTTCCAGAGTAAAGTGATGCTACCTTGTGGCACATGCAGGAAAGAAAAGGGGAGATGCTCTTACTGTCTTGTTCCTATCCCAGAGAAACCCTGAACAAAGAAGGTGATCTTGTGAATTGCCCTGGCCAACATCCTTCTACAAGGAAGAGGAGAACAGGAAAGGCCAGGAAGCAGGTGGCACCAACTGGTACATCTGGGGAAAGGGACTGAATAGTTTGGGAGGTTTCACCTACGCTTGCCCTGTTCTGCACCCTTCCTGGGTTTGGCACAGCCACAATGCTTGCTGGCTCATAGGTTTGCCTGTTGCTCATCAGTGAGATAGAAGCTTGCAGCTCCTCTGGCCCCAACAGGCCTGCCAGGCTTGCTGGGCCATGGGGAGAGGGCTTGGGCACAGTGTCCAGCCAGGCTGCTCACCAGAGCAGCAAGTCTGAACACCTCAGAACACTCACAGGGTGGGAAGTGTTTGGGCACCTTTCCTGCCTCACAAGGTCCCCAGGGCCTGGAGCAGCAGAGCAGGTGGGCAGTGGGGCTGGCTGGACGAAGCCGTGAGGCAGAGGGAACTGTCTCCTTGCTGCCCGTGGTACCACCTGGCTGGCATCACAAGTACTACATCCATCACAGTGTGCAAGGGGAGCAAAGAGGGTGGCACCAACCCCCCCAGCACAGAGGACTCACTGTGGCTGTGGGTGCCAGCATCCAGGCAAGGGGAGGCAGCCCCAGCTGGATCCAGGCTACAGACCCATCACCCTGGGTGTTACCTGCTCCTTTGCTAAGCCCCGCTCAGCTGCTGTTATGCACAAGTCATCATCCAAAGGCTGAATATTAACGCTGGGGCTGCAGTCACACCAGCCGCTCCCTCTCCTTCCTGAAACACAAAGGCCTCAGCATTTTTTTCACCCCTGATAACACAACGTCTCGTATTTAGTAGCCTCCTTCTGCTGTCACAGGCCGACCTATTTCTCACAAATCCTGACTGCTCTGGCCTTAAAACATCTTGACGCAGTGCTGAAACCAGTCTTGGCACAGCAACAAGTCCCCGATTAAGTAGGAGATACAGCGGATTGGTGTGAACTTTACGGAGAGCAAATGCTGCCTGGGAGAGCAGAGCAGCCGTGGCACAGCTGGGGGCACCTACATGTGCACCAAGAATAATCAGGCCTCATCCTTAAGTAAAAGGAAAGACACCACTGTTCAAGCGGGGCACATGCTCCTTTTTGCTCACGATGCCTTCCTCTCAGGGGGATGTGCTGGAGGACGGGCTGTGCTCCAGATTTTGAAGGATTTGGGGTGATGAGAAGGGGCCAGGGCGATAGAGATATTCAGGAGACATTGGCACTGCCCAAGTTCTCAAATTCTACTAGGCGCAGAGGTGAGATCTGAGACCTTGACTCTCTGCTAAACAAAGATGCTTCCCCTTACTCAGGACAAGGCAGGAGGTGCCCTGCTGAGCAGTGAGGCAAACCCTAGGCAGGGTGTCAGGTCCTGTGCTACACAGGTCCTCAGGGCAGGAGAATCTTGGGGAGTTTCTGCACATCTCCATCTGGAAAAAAACTCCTATGACTCCTGCAGCCAAGTCCTTGGCATCCCATAAAACACACTGCAATGGTCGGCCTGAGGATCTGGCCAGCTAGAGCCACAGCTCATTGTAGAATGGTGGGACACAGGAGTGGGTGTCACTTTTCACCTAAGCCCACTTTGCAAGTGATCTGCTCCATATACATCTGCCTCACATGTCTCCCAGCCACAGGGAGACCTCAGTGTGCAGGGGTAGGTCAAGGACTTTGAAAGCCTCAGAGATGCAGTGAAGTCATGAAGGATGTCCCATCATTCATCTCCCTTGAGAAAAGCCCATAGCTCTTCCTTAGGTTTGCTCCAAAACAGAAAAAATGACCAGCTCTTTAATACCGTGTCCTGGCAGGATCCTTCTTCTGCCTCCATTATGCTCCTCATCATCGGCACTCTCTGGGGAAAGAAGCAATTCAGTACTTGTTCCTGGTCGATACGCTACAAAAGATAGAAGATTTTTAGACTAAATTTGCAAACAGCCCATAATAGTCCCCAGAAAGCAGGCAGAGTAGTGGCCCCTGTGGCTCTCCATTCTGGTGAGGGTTGGTAACCCAGTGCCAGCCTCCCTGGGCTAAATCTGCCCCAGCAGCCACCCTGGCAACCGGTGCCAGCGCCAGTGTCCCAAGCCGGTGATGCTGCCCGCACGGGTCACACCCGTGCAGCGAGAGCCGCCAGCACGGCCAGTCCCGGGTACAAGAGCAGCTGCTTCCCTCCACAGCAGCAGCAGCTTGGCCCATGTGCAGGACACACCGGGGAGCAGCCTCAGATGGCCGCTGCTGAGGGAGATGCCAAGCGCCTCTCTGCCTGGCACAGGGGCTGGCCACACGGTGCTTGACCCACTGAACACCCCGGCCATGCCTACGGGGCATATTCCCCACCCCACCCAGGCTGTCCTGCCACCCTCTCACCCTTGCGTGGAAGCGGAGTCGTCCAGTGGCTCCCAGGCCTCCGTGTTCATGGGCAAAGCCACCCCAGCCCTGCAGACCTGCCAGCGCCACCGAGCTCCGCGGCAGGCCTAGCCCAGGCCTAGCCTGGCCTAGCCTGGCCTATGTGCAGGCCTAGCCCAGGCCGCCTTCCTAGGCCGCGTGGTGTCGAGGCCGCCAGGCTGGGGCGGGGGTTGGCGCGTCAGGTGGAGCCGTGAACCTGCCCGCTGAGCGTTAACAGAGTGTGGCGGCGGCGTAGCGGCCGCGCGGGCGTCACGGCCGAGCTGCAGCGAGGCGCTGCCCGCAGCCTCCCCAGCCTGCCCACGGCGCTTGCCGCCAGCCCGCCATCCGCCACGGCTGAAACACGTTCTGCTCGGCGTTTCCTGCATCCTGCTCGCATTCCCTACACCAGGAGGGAAGGAGGCAGGAAGGGAGGGAAGAGAGGGGCTCATGGGTCAGTGCAAGGTCAGGCTGCTAATTGCATCCAAGAGCATAGGAGGCTCAGAGGAGGCCATCAACCCGCCGGGCCACAACTGCAACCACTAGCCCAAAATGGTGGCTGGGGAGGCTGACGGTGGTTCCGGCGGGTTGGAAGGTGGCAAGGCAAGAGACACGGAGCCGTCAGCGTTCACCCCACCCAGGAGCCAGCCTTGGAATAGCCCTGGGCTGTGCCAAGGCACTTCCAGGTGATGCTTTTGTGGCCTCACTCACACAGCCCAGGTCACCAGCTCAGAGGTGCCTGTGTGCACCAACCAGGAGCCACAACATGGAGGTCACTGCTCCTGCCGCCGCCTCTGGGGTGACTCTCCCTGCATGACAGGCTCCAAGGATCATCTTCCCCACTACCTACATGAGCTGGCTCTTTGTTCAAACCCTTCCTAGTGCTGCCACCATGGCCACGGTCATGATTCCTACCAGCCCCGGTCCACACTCCATGTTGGACACCAGCACCCCACAGCATCATCTGCTCCTCTCCTCCTACCAAAGGCTGAGCCACCATGGTCAAGCGGGAAGCAGGACTTGAGCCCCATCATGCCCTCAGTGCCGGTGGTAACTGGCGGCAGGTTGTGTCGACTCTTCTTCCAAGTGTTAATGAGGATGTTAATTAAGAGTGACCCCCCATGCCAATCCCTGTAGTACCGCTTAAGCAGCTCCCTCAACACCGAGCGCAGCTCATTTTCTCCGTCCCGCCTTCCCGGTGCCGTGCAGCAGCCAGTCCCCTGCTGGCACCAGCTCTCACGGGCCAGGGGGGTGGCTGTCAGCTGTGTTGTCCCCAGCAGCACGAGTGGGGTTGCTGTGGGTGTTGCATGGCGCAGGGTTGCGGCCAGCAGAGCATCGTGGCTCTAGGCAGTGCAGAAGATGGGCTTCCCTCAGGGATGTTTGTGGTTCCTGCACCACATTGGTCCAGACTGGAGCTTGTTTGCAAGCAGAGGGCAATCCACCACTCCAGGAGCCACAGGGACAAAGATGCAGCTCAGCATGGGAGCAAGCTAGAGGCGGTGTGGAAGGGCTCCCCATCTCCTGCCAGCCTGGTCTGCTCACAGTGGATTTGAATCCCACCACCTTTATCTCACTAATTGTTTTTTTCACTTGGAGAACCCCCTACTAACACCCATGTTCCCCTCCTAACCCCCATGTCTCCTGCCATACCCCCATTCCCTGTGAAAGCCCAGGTTTCTTATGAATACCTAAGTCTTCTGCTATTGCCCGTATGCCCTGGTTATGACTCATGTCCCTGCCAACGGCCACATCTTCTGCTAATCCCCATATCCCCCATCAGCACCAGCAGCCCTTGTGAGCACCCAGAGCCCCTAATCGTGCTGCCTCTGCCGGGACTTACCTAAGTAAGTGCTGACTACTGGGGCTTAGACCTAAGTGTAAGGAGCAGGGGCTTTGCCCACACGAGCTGAGGAGGGCACAACCACTGTGGGTGCGAGGGCCTGGCAGGGCATCACGGCTGGTGGCCCCCAGGGGCTGGGGAGGCCACTAGGACATTGAGAGCGGTGCCAGTTGCTGCTTCCCAGCTCCAGAGGCCACGGAAGGGGCAGGAGGTAAAGACAGGCATGAGTGGAGAGTGTTCCCACTGCAGTGGCACTGTCCCCTAGTCCTGCCCGCCCTTGGGCCTGCTAACTGCTCCAAAAGCACTCACCTGCATTGGTGCCAGCCCCAGGCATGGCAGCTGCGTCGCCCGCAGAGCCTGGCTGTGCCAGCTCCTTGCAGTGGGCAGAGGCCTCTCCTGCTCCCTGGATGCTCTGCCCCTCGGTGCTCTGTGCCCACAGGGTGCCACGTTAGGCGGTGCCCAAGGGGCATCTGGGTTTGAGGGTGTCTCAGTGTCCTGCCTGACAAAAACGTGAGGTTTTCCCCAGGACAAGGCAGGGCTGGGGGCATTATGGCTCCATGGTGGGCAGTCAGTTTGGGGTCTGCCCCATCTATAATAGGCCTGGGGGGCATTCCCTTGCCCACTGCAGCCTGTGGTGATGGGAGCCCCAGCACTGGTGGGCGATGGGTGGCTCACCCCAGTTAGCTGGGGGTGGTGGCAAAGGCATCCCGAGGCTGCCTGGCCCCCGAGGACAGGGTTTGGGAGTGGAAAGGCCTGCATGGGGTCACATGCCAATCCTCTTTCCCACTGCCCTCTCCAGGACAGGCTCCTGGCCACCCTCAGTCACTCTGTCCCCAGTACTAACCGCTGTCATAAAAACAGCAGACTCCCGTTTCCCACCTCAAACAACATCCCCCTGCCCCACGTTCCCACTAAGTGCTATCAGCTGTTGCCTGAGCAGTGCAAACAGGGACTCTGCTCCCTGCAGACACTTACCCATGTCAAACTGGTTGCTGCGGGGTGTGCGTGCACCCCAGGTAGGCTGTGCTGCAGAGCGATCCTCGCCAGGACAAGCAGCATTCAGGCTCCGTCGTCCCCGCCGCTGTCGTGCTCTGCCCCTGGTCACCCGGGCTCAACTCCATCCATCGCACGCTCCTGGCTGCCCAGCTTGCAACACGACCAAGGAGACGGTTCCCACGTGAAACTCCTGTCCCCTGGCATGAACCTGCTGCCAATGGACGTAGCGGGGTGGCACGAGCGAAGAGCTGGCAGAGATGGAGGTGGTGGATGTTTTTCTTGAAGACTTTCAGAGGGCTTCTGGGTGACTGCTGCGTTCTCTGGGGCTTGGCAGCTCCCCGCCTGGCAGGGAGCGAGCTGAGCCACGTGAAGTCCACGTACCTCCATGGCCTCCCTGCCTTCCCCTCCTGCTGGGCTGCACATCTGCTGACCAGATGCTCGGCTCCGGGCACCCGCCCGGCCCAAAAGCTGGCTGGAGCTGGGGACAAAGACCTCTGGCTACGTCCTCCCAGCAAGGCAGGGGCCAGGTCTGCCGTGTCACGTCGCGTCATCTCTTGCCATGGTGGCGATGGGGCCCCAGCTCACCGCCACGTGGCCCAGGACACCCTTCTCGGAATGACGTGGACTGGTGCAGGACTTTGTGGAGATGCAAGAAGATGGACACAGCCACCACCAGCTTGCCTCTGCTCACCACGAGCTGCACACGTGACACTGTCCGCTTCGAAGCACGGCACTGTCCTCCTTCCAAACCATGGTGACGGTAACGGGGGACAGCACGTCCTGACACCCCATAGCCTCCGCAGCGATCCCCACGCCGCCATATTCCGGCCAGCAGCCCTCTGCCCCAAACGCTCATGCCACCCCGGAGCGGAGAGAAACCTGCGGAAATAAAACAGCGTAGAAAAGCAGCCATGTGGTCACACCGCACACTCAGCCACCTCAGCGCACCCACCTGGCAGCTTCTTTCTCTACCTTTTCATTTTCTACCTGTCCCACAAAGCCACTCTCAGCACGCTCAGCTGTGCCATGCTACTTGTTCTCTTTCACAACGAAGCGAAGGGCATGTGCAATGTGGTAAAAGTGCAGGCAGGCCGAGCTGGGGAATGTCCCCGGGAGTAGATACCAGCCTGGTTTATCACCGCTGCCGCCAGGATTAAACGCGCAGAGTTGGCGGGTGACACCGATCCTCAGTCACGATTTGGTTACGCTGCCGAGTTGCCTTGCTGGGATGCCAGGACTGGCCGAGGGCTCCCACAGCTCCACTGTGGCCAGGCAGAGCTGCTCCCATGACGGCACTGGGACACTTGCATGGCCCCAGTGAGATGAGGGGTGGAAGCAGCCTGAGGCTCCGGAGCTGTAGCTCTTGGGCCCTTGGAAGCTGCAGCGTCACTCACTCCCAGTGGCACCAGCCCACCGGGGCAGCCCTGGTTGCCACCAAGAGGGGCCTCGTGTCCGCCCGCCACGCGCAACCCCGCTGGGCAGAGACCTGGGGCTGCAGCCAGGCTCTGCCCCACGCTCTGCAGGGCACCCCGTGGCCGCCTGCTCCGCTTGTCCCAGCGCTCAGGCAGCTCCAGGGGCACCGGGCAGACCCTTGGCACAGCGCCGGGCGAACGGAGAGGTGGCGAGCACGGGCACGGGCGCGCCGGGCGTCGGGCAGGCGGAGGGACTGCGAGCGCTGCTCGCTGCGCTGCCCGCGCGGGGCTGCCTCGGCCCGGCAGCATCGTGGCGGGGGGGCTGAACCGCTTGAGACGGGCATGGAGAGAAATAACAAAGCTGTAAATCATGACACAAAACATGCATTCATTTTATTCACAAAAACAGCCTGGATCGCTAAAACATTACAAACAGCATTTCAATTTAATGATGTAGAGAGAGCTGGAGAGACGGGGATTTGAACAGAAGAGAAATATCACTTTTCGTAACTGCTTCAGCACAGGTCCTGCAATATTATTTTTATTTTGATTTTAACTTCAGTAAGTTTACAAAAATGACTTCTAGAAGTAAACCATTGCAATTAGGATTTTTTTTCTCTGTATGCAGTATTTCTTGTTCTATATTAATAAACTAACAATGACATGGTTTTCTTTTCTTCTTCTTCTTCTTCATCTTCTTTTTCTTCTTCTTCTTCTTTTCCTTTCTCAAGGACCGCCGTTTTCATGGCAATTGTCTTCTTTCGTCTTTTATACCAAGCCTCTTGCTGGTTAAACTTACATACGTGAATGGCTAGGAAAAGGGATACTACATCGCTTTAAACATATTCTCATTTATAAACATGAAGTTGAGGCATTCTAGAAACTATCCACTCTATTGTATGATGGGAAATAATCAAATAAAAAGTATAAATGAGGGTGCAATTAAACAACTGTGCTAAATTACAGTAGTGCTTATTAGTAACTAGATTTTAAAAGGTTACTGTAAATTTACATTCCCTACACAAGTACTGCATCTTTCACACATAAACAACATCAACACCAAAACACAGAAAGAAACTGATTGTCCATACTCTGTCTATTAAGTCTTGGTACTTTACAGATCCATTGTTTTTTTCTTTTAATTATTTTATTTGAAAAGCAGTTAAATGTCTGACTAGGACTCGAAGATGTTAAACGAACGCAAAAAAAAAATTATAAAAACAGGAATGAAATTTTGCGAGAAAATATTTTTGGTTCTAAAGAGACACAGGTGCATCCATTCATTTCAGCCAAAAAATCCCTTGCCTGAGACAACACAAGCAAGCAGTGACATTGCACTTGGATGACAGAGCTTTGGGATTCCCGTTCCTACTGAAACCATCTGAACGCAGCTCCTGTAGGAAGCATCACCTTCTGGAAAGGAAGAGAGACAGGGGAAGGAGGGGAGGACAAGAGAGAAGGGAGGAGGCGTTAGGTGGGGTGGCGGCAGGAGCCCCGCGCGGCCGCCTGGGGAAGGGGGCTCCTTCCCGCTGCTCCCTGGGGCCGCCTCGCGTTCCGGAGGGGAGCGTTGGGGCTGGGCATTTGTGGGTCGCCACTAAGGAGCCCCCAGGACGGCCTTGTTTACGTGCAGGAGCCGTCACACAGGTATTAGCGGGCAGCGCCGCTAATATCATCAGCGCTAAGTTGCTTAAAGGCAGCTAAGTAACAGTGGCAGGCGAGCACGCGGCGCGCCTGGCCGGCTCCCGGCCCAGCCGAGGGCTCGGCGACGGCTTCAGCACCTGGCGGGCCAAGGGCGGGAAGCGGCGGCGCTTTGGCCAGGGCACAATCGGCCCTGGGCTCGGGAGCCGCGGCGGCTCCAGCGGGAGCACAATGCCGCGTTCTGGGCGGTCGGCAGCTCGGCCGCGGCCTAAGCCGCCCCTTTGTCTGCCCGCTGGCGGCCACACAAAGGGACCCACCCCGCTAAGGAGCTCCTGGTGCCTCGCCGTACCACGGCCCGCCCCGCACCGCCACTGACCCGCTTGGCGCCCGCATTAAGGCCGGCCCCGGCGCTGGCGGCGCCGTCGCACAAAGCCCTGGCGCGGGGCGGCCGCCGCGGCACATAAGCTGCCGGCCTGGCCCAGCCTGGCCCAGCTCAGCCTCCCCTGCCCCGCACGAGGCTCTGCTCCACGTTTCCACCCCACAGCAAACGAGGTGCTCCCAGAGCGCTCCCAGAGGCGCTGCGGGGCGGGATTGGGGCCCACGGGTGCGGAGCACCCTTGGGCGCGCGCTCAGGCGCTCACACCAGGAGCAGGGGCGCTGCGCCGGGCACAGGAGCTCACAGCTCCCCCGCCGTGGCCGTGGCGGGTGCAGAGCGGCCGTCAGCGCAGGGCCTCTCCCTCCTCCCTGCTCAGCAGGACACCCCGGACGGCCACCCGGCCACCTACGTGTGTTAGCCGCCCACGCGGACGCTGCGCCTCCCCACGGCCCGCCCGGACACCTGCCCATGAGCGCCCTGTGGAGCAGAGGGTGCCCTTCCCATGCAGCACCAGCCTCCGCTTGGCGGGTGGTGGCAGCGCGGTGCCCCGGGTCTCCCGTCGGCGGGCGCTGCGGACCAGGCTGCTGCCCTGCCCCAGGCGCAGGGACGGTGAGTGCAGCGTGGCCCTCGTGCTGCCCAGCCCAAACAGGGCAGCAAACGCGGGGCGAGCGCCCTGCCCGCGTCTCCCCGGCAAGGCAGGGCCGCTGCGCAGCACCCCCCTCTCCACAAGGACAGCATCAGCGCTGGGACCTCCTGGTGCCCGGCCTGCCTCTTCTCCTGGGCCCAGGAGCCTGGCGAGGTGTGTGCTGAGGGCTGAGACAAGACTGGACAAACTCGAGCCCACAGGGCCTTGCCAAGCCAGCGCTGTCCTGCAGCAGAGGGTCTGCTGCTGAAGGGTCTCACTGAAGCAATAGGGCAGCAGCAACAAGGAGTCAGCGGGAACACTCGCTCCTCAAAGGGCATCTGGAAAAAACAGCTCTGCAATTGTTCCTGCTGTCCCCTGGCCGCTCCAGACACAATGGCCCAGCCTCCGGCTTCCCCTGCGGCCGATAGCGAGCACAATGGCCGGGCTGCAGCAAGCGGCCAGCGCAGCGCCGGGCACGGCCTTGCCAGCGGAGCCCGGCACGGCAGCGTGACCTCCCTCGCGCCCGGGGCCGCGGCCCGGCCCCGGCCTCCTCTGCGCTGGACAATATGACAGAAAAAACGCAAAAGAGCACACACGTGAGTCAGGCCCAGAGCCTGGCGACTCAGCTGGGGGAAATGGGCAGATGCCACCAACCCCCTACACACCTCAGCCAGGATCCCACCCAGCACACACCACCAAAAGAGCCCCAAGGCAGCGGGACACATCCTGGGACACAGACACCTTGCCCAAACATCTCTACCCGGCCCAGACAGCAGACATGCTTACAAAGACATCAGGTAGAGAAACTGATGCATGGACAGAGTTCACGTAGCAGGGGCTAGCAGCTGCAGCAGGACTTAGCGGTTAGCCTCCCATCACAGGCCTCTCAGAAACTCTCCTCTGTCCTAACCTTACCATTATCACGGACTCTTGCAAGGAAAGTCGACTGCGTCCCTCACCCAGGAACGGTCCAGGGCTCCGCTGATCACAACCAGACCCCGTGGAGCTGCCAACTTACGGGCAGGCTATGCCCTGGTGGGACCGCACAGTCCCACACTGAAATCTGTGAGGACACACAGGCTCTAACCCCCTCCCATTCCAGTGGGACACTTGATCAGGATCCCTGACAAACACCTCTCTCCTGCAGTCCCCATCTGGGCCTCTCATTGGACTTCTCAGCAACTTGCTGCACAGAGGGAAGAGGGATGAAGACGCACAGTAACTTGCTCCAAACTCTGATCAGCTCAGTCTTGCATGGATAAGTGCCTGATACCAAAGAACCTCTTGGAAGTCACCTTCACTAAAGTAGTGAGTACAAGGGAGCTCACATGAGCCAAAGACCTCAAAAGAGAGATGGCCTGTCCTGCTCTGGTGGGAAAACAGGACAACCCAGAAAGAGGTGGGATGTTTTCCCAGCTGGATACAGACGCCAGAGCAACATGTACAAGACCAAGGGTTTCCTCTGCAAGGACTGTGATGTTTCTAGATGCCAAGGGCCCCCAGGGAAGGCAAAGTGGTACATGCCAGAACCAAGGGCCACACGATCACCACCAGGACATGCAATCAGATGGGACACCATGCCAGAACCAAGGCCATGTGAGAAAGGCCTTTCCCTTTGTTTTTTTTAAAACTGCATGTCTCAACAAGCACATGACAGCAACGGAAAACAACCCAGGGTGCTGAACGAAACCTTAATGAAGATATCTCTATTCTCACCCCATCCTGAACTCCTTCGGGCTAAAAGAAACCCACAGGAAAGTAACAGTTTGTCTGAAATGCTCAAGACATCACAACCTATAAAATATCTGGGCACACCCTAACTTAAGTGCTTTGGCTATTCAAGGATAACAAGTGTCCTTAGCACTGCTTCGTCAAGAGAGACCCTCCAAGCTCCAAATACCTTGGGACAGGCTTAAAGTGCAGGAGAACGGCAATATCCGTATATTATACGTCCCAAAAGGAGCTGAGATTAGAGACCCCAGCAACTTTCAGGGTCATTCTTCCTGTGCTGCCCAAAGCAACATGCTGGAGACCTGCAGGAGGAGAGATACACCTCAAGTTAAGCAGAGCTATCTCAACAAGGTGTGGGTTCTGGTGCCTGGGCTCACCAGACAGTGGATCCAGCTGCCATGGGGCTGGCAGCAGTGGAGAGAGCCAACCTTGGGACAAGCTCCAGGCACTAAGCGCTATAGTCCTAAGGAGAACACTGGCCGCCAGAGACAGCTTACTACGTGTGTGTGCCCATACAGAGCCCATGGAGATGTTTGTCCTGCCCTAAAGACCATAACCTGGCCACATTAAAGTCACTGACCCCCTCAGGAGCCAGCCGGGCTCTTTGGTCTTTCTCTTGGGTCAAGACATCTGAGTAATGAGGACAGTGATTCTTCCATACACTTCCACGAAGGTATCCCAAAGTGCTCACTTCCACAGGCACCCAGACTTGGGGCTTGGGCATAGGCAGGGAGTGGATGTGACCTAACAGCAGCAGAGGGTGGTGTGCCCGCAGGCCAGATCAGACTTTCTCCTGCTACTAGTGCATTTCTGACTTAACAAATTGAGGTAGGGAGGCCAGTGTGCAGGGAGGTGCAGGAGTCATAGTTTCCCAACAGTCTCACGTTTATAACCTAATACCTGAGAAGAGATAAGTGCTCCTCCCAAACAGTAGTGCTGAGACAAGGAGACATGACACAGTGCATTCTCCCATGCTGTTCCAGTCCAGACCCCTAAAAAAAGCCCAAACATGGAACCCACAGGGACAGAGAGCAACGGATTCACGGGCAAGAGATATCTACCAAATATAGATGTCCATGTCTGAATAAGAGAGAGGAATGAGACATGAGGGAGCTTCTAACATGTCTGAAAGCAGATGTCTGAAAGAGTCGTTTCTCTTCATTCTTATGGAAAGATGGACAACTAGCTCAGGCGGACACTCACACTGGATTCTGCCTTGTCCACACAATGCAGCAACAACCCTCACACCACCCTCAGCTGAGGCACTGTGACCGGCAGTAGACACTTCACCAGAGCTACTCTAGGAGGAGGACAGCTCTGCTCAGTAAAATCCCCACTACTCAGAGCCTTCGTGGGGATCTCTGCTCTGGGTGTAAGTCCAGGACTACCAGGCCAGGGCCTGTGCAGCACCATCCAGAGCGGCTGGGGCTGGTGGGGCCCAGAGAAGCCTGGTTGGTACAGGCATGGCCTGCTGCCTGGTCCAAGTGCCTCGGTCAGCAGCCGCTGCTCCAGGACACCAGTGGAGACCGGTTCTTCAGGCTCTTTAGATGGGCAGATAAAGCCTAACGGCAGTATTGGGACTTAGCCTGCTTTTTATGCTGCCATAAAGGTTTAATTCTATTTTTTTTTTACTGCTTGATTTTAGATCAATGTTTAATCACAGCTGCGGCCCTGCCCTGGCTCTCTGAGGACGCCGCGCTCAGCACACGTGCTGGCAGACTGCGCCGGCCTGGCTGGGCGCACTCTGGGATGCCGGGGTGCTCCTCTCCTGCTCAGCCCTGGCACAGGGCCCCACCTGCGGGGCGGACAACACTTCAAAGAAAACACCACGAATTTTGCAGTCACATGTAAACGGCCAGCAAAGCGTGCCTCACTCTGCCACTAATGCTAAAAGGTGGCTCATGTGCCACCATGACCAGCAGCCCGGGAAACTGCCAAGCTGACCGCCTTACGTGGCCAGCACCTCTGCTCAGAGGCTGCCGCTGCCTCTGGACGGCATTTCCCCAGCAAGGCAGGAAACAGCAGCTCCAACGGCTGCTCTAAGCGTGGCCAAGAGTAACACATGGCCAAGGCTGGAAGATGACATGGGGTGAGGACCAGTGGCCTGCTCAGAAACACTGATGTCCTCGTGACATCAGAGGGCTACCAGGGTGTCCCTCTCCCAGCACCTCAATGCATGGTCACAAAGCAGGCTCAACTTTACCTAGGTCAACACACAGCGTGAGGTGATATCCTAAAAGAGCAGCCCAAAATACCCAGCCTTTGAGTACCTGTTCTGCTGGACGAGCCTGTGACGTGCCAAGGCGCCCAATTCCTCCTGGAGCACCCGCTCCCCTCAGCTTAAACACTCTTGCAATCCCTTCAGAAAACAAAGTGACTCGTCCTCTCCGGGGTCCCCAAACGCTATCAAATTAAAAGCCCAATTTCAGTGGCTGCAATCCTTAGACAGCCACCGAACGGGGAAACAAATCATTAGGGTGACTGTTTCATGGGTTCCCCGTGCTACTCAACGTCCCCATCACCCGCGCAATGCCGGGGAGGAAGGAGTGGCTCCTCAGGCTGATGCGAGCTGTGATTCTATTGACCTGCTTTAGGACTCTTCGGAAGAGATGAACTTTTTTTTTTTCCTTTCTCCCTTTTTCCAGATCACTGACTCAGCAAATTAGAACAAGAATATAATTTAGCAATACAGCGGTTTTTGAAAGACACAGTCCCGCTCTCCTCATCCCCACCGCCCAAATAGATTTTTTTTTCCCTTCACTATTCATTCAGAGCCGATGCTAATTGAAAATGTAGAACGTGCTTAAGAAAACAGTGGGTTATCTCTTAGGGAAGACGTCAGAGGATCAGCGATGCCCTCGCAGCAGTATGTGCATTCCAGCTGATGTCAGGGTGATTTTCTTAATTTTCACCAGTTTTGTGGGTATGCTCAGCAGCAGGAAGAGGACCAAGAGGTCTTCACATGCAGCTGATGGCTAGATCAGTTCCCAAGAAAATCAAACCCAGACTGAAAGCAATGCACAGCAGACCCTCTGGAGAGGAGCTGGAGGGGCTGGCCCCGAGCAGCCGCTCGAGGGGTGCCCACCCTCTGGGGTGCCCCCAGCCCCTCGAGGGGTGCCCCTAACCCACCGCAGTGCGTCCCAGTGCTCCCAGGGCCCCAGCGCTCACTCACCCACGCTGATGGGAGCAGCCTGCAGGGCTCCGGCTGAGTTTCACTCCTATCTGATGACTTCATTCACCTGACCTTGCCTGTGGTCCCCACATTAATAATGTACCTTCCTCGGCATTTTTAACAAGTCAGCACCCTAACCCAACAGGGGATTTTGCAGCAGCTTCCGAGGCCAAACCAACAACCTTGTGGTGACACAGTCCCCACAGACCTCAGAGTTAGAGGCCGAGGATGCCCTAAGGCCTCAGTGGGGAGAGCAGAGCAGCCTCTGTGCTCAGTGAATTCAGCAGGAGCAGCGGAGCTCCCGGCACCTCTGAAGACCCACACAGGGCACAACGAACCCCCTCCCGGATTCACACCGATGGAGCCACGAGGAGACCCTGGCCCTGGGAGAACTCAAGTTGCCTTAGCACAAGAGACGTTGCCCAGGGCACCGGCCATGGCTGCATCTTCAACAATGTCCAAGAGCCCATTCCACAGCCACTGTCCACCCTAAAATCACGGGCTTCTCTGCCATTTACAACAACGAGAATGCTAAGGGATCTGAACATCCAGGTGCACCAGGAACATTGGGTTCACAGCCACCACCACCTACTCACAAGCTCTGCCTTACAATGACTTCCTTCTTTCAATTCTTTGAGCCCCTTAGCAGGTTAGAAATTGCTCCCTGGCTAGGGACAGTGGAGAGCTGCAGACTCTTCATGGAAGGGGTACACGGAAAGTGAAACTCAAGCAGGAGTTCAACAACAGAAACCCTCTATTGCAGATGACTACAAAAGGGATTCCAGACCTGAGCACGCACAGAGCCACCAGCGACCCGGGGAGAGACTCCAACCCCATCCCTGTCGGAACCACCCCAGTATGGCCCAGTATATAAGGGAGAGTTGAGGACTGGGGGTGCTGGACAAAGCAGACAACTTATTACGGTGAGAACTGTTAAGGGAGAAGGAAAAGAAAAGTAAGAAGTACCAGGTGTTTTATTATCTAGGGCAAGATCCAAACCCAGGAGAGCAGCCCAAGAGAAGGGTTAGGGTGCCTGACAGGGGCCGGTTACCTCCAGTGCTGCAGAAGGCTTCTTTTTGAGTTCTTCACATTTTCGGAATTTGCAAATCTGGTGGCCAGTTTTGCGATTCCTACAACTGCTGCACTGCTCGCAGTTTATCCGTCTTCGGCAGGGCGGGCACATGCCACATCTTTTCCGTTTCTTTTTCCCCGAATTGATGGCAGATGCCAATTCATTCTGCATTGGATACTCTGCCAAGCCAGCCATATGGAGCGCGCTCTCTGCCAGAAACACGCCAGCGGGGGTCATAATGAAAAGGCCTGGGTTGATGGGAAAAGCCCCCAGGTAAGGAAAATCAGAGGGGCTGTTCATTGTCTCTGCAGCTGAGACCGCCTCCATATCAGAGATACCAGTCCCATGGTCGCTTGCTAGAGGAATATGCTCCTGTACCACTCTTTTGAGCATTTCTGTTGACTGAGCAAACTGTTGTAGGGCGTTCTGTCCTTCTGAGGAGATTTCTGACACCCTGTCTAATTTGCTCAGCATACTAGAGATGTTTTTGTGCTTTGAGGTAGAATTACTTTTATCCACAGTTGCTTCATTGCCATTAGCTAAGGAGTTGCCTTTCTCTGAATGTTCGCTTACCGAGCTGCTGCTACCAAAGGTGGAATAGTGGGAGAGTGGACGGGACTTCTTAAGACTTTTGTTCAAAGGTTCACTTATTATTCCACTTTTGTTCCTCCTCTCGGAGTTGACAGGGGGTTGAGAGTCATCTTGGTTATTTTTTTCCAACGTGTCTGGCTTGTTCCCAGTGTCTTGATGGGAGCCCGAATTCGACATGGTGCACAGAGCGAAACAGCAATTCCCAACCAAAAAAAAAAAACCCAAAACCAAAGAAAAAGACCCCCAAAGCCCCTCTCGCGGTACCAACACACCAGCCACCGGAGAAAGCTTAAATAGGAATGCTCATGAACGGGGCGTATCCTCCAAGGTCGGCTGCAAAGGTCTTCAGTACAATTTCAGTGCAAAGACATAGTCTGCGGCTCTGATACAAAACATACGGCTCTGGAAGTAGAAAATAAAAGAGAGTTAGTACTGGCAAGAGCAAACAGGCTTTTCAAAGCAGCTCTTCCTCCCCCTGCAATGAAAGTCTCAGCGCCACGAACAAAGAAACTCCAGGGAACGGACCTCGGTGGAGATCCGTTCCGCTGCTCTTTAAAAGGGTCGCCATCCAGACAGAAATCGGGGGGTTACAAAGAAAGTCCTGGCCTGGGAGCAATGTCACTCTGCTGTTTAAAAGCTCTCTGTGCTCAGCTCTCCTCCCCCTGAGCACTGAAGTCGCAGGGAAGTCACGGGGCTGCTCCGCTCCGCTCCGGCGGCAGCAGCGGCGACGCCGGCAGGGCTGCAGGCGCCCGCAGTGCCCGCGGTGCCCGCGCTCCCCTCGTGCCCGCCGAGGCAGCCACAGGGCCCCAGAGCCGCACAGGACCCCACGGGGCACCCGGGGCTGCTGTGCCCTGGCTCAGGCCAGCGCCGCCTCCGTCCTCCTCCTTGCGGCAGGGTCCTGTCCCGCTGCTCGGCTGCTCCCGGAGATGCTCCCGGGAGAGGGAGGGACGGCGCCCGGCGCCTGGCCATGCGCTGCAAGGCACCCAGTGCCCCCAGGCCAAGCAAGAGCTTCGGCCACCTGATGGTTTTTATTTTCTGCTCTCCTGAACACAGAAATGCTAAGGAGCGAGTGTGATGGAGACCCCTCCTCTCTGCTCCAAGGGGGAGAAACAGAAAATTGAGGCAGGCCTCAGCGCTCCTTGCAAGGGAGACCCCCCACCTGCCCACTCGCACGCGCCCACCTCCCCAGCTCGGCTCTGCGCCTCCAGACAAAGCTGGGCGCAGCCCCGTGCCCACCCACGCACAGTGGCCCCCATGGTGCCAGGGGGCGGCAGGACGGTGCCAGAGGCGCCCCTCGCTCGCCTGGCGCAGCAGGCGATGCCGCGACCCTGGGGCAGGGCTGGGGCAGCTGGGCCCCGCGTGGCTGCAAACACTTGTTGTGAAATTCCTCCTCCTCCCCTGCCGAGCACGCACGCACAGGCACTGCCGGAGTAATCAGGCTTTAGAGCAGAAAAGCTCCAGGGCTTAGCGGAGCAGGAACCCACGTCCCCACGCGGGCAGGCGCTGGGGGAGGGCGCCGCGGCGGGAGGCCTCCTGACCCCAACAAGAGCCGCCCTGGCCGCCCCAACAGTGTCCCTGGGGCCTCCTTCTGTGAGGAAGCAGCAGTGGGCGCGGAGCAGCGCGGAGCTCGGCGGCCGCCCACACAGCCCAGGCCACGGCGTGGGCGCCGCGCCGGGACGGGAGGCGGCGGGAGCGCGGGCCGAGGCGGCGCCCCGCGCCCTGCCCTCGGTGCTCACAGGGGCGAGGAGGCCGAGCCACACACCGCGTTCCTGCAACAGGAAGGCAGCCCATCTCGCCCCGATGCAGGAGAAAAACACCCCCACTCTCACGCTAAAACCGCTTGCTTCAGCTGCTGTGGGATTTGAGAGGCGGCGGGGATCGATGCAGCACTCGGGTTCCAGCCCACAGCTCTCAAATTCCCGCGGGGCGGGCGGGCGGGCGCCGGGGCAGGACGGGCTGCCCTTCCGCAGTTCCCGGCCTCGCGGCAGCGCCAGGACCCAGGAAGGGCGCGCGAGGAGCAGCGCAGCACGCTGGGCACGCGGCTCCCGCCCACAGCCACGGGACCCACGGACGGGACCGGCGGGATGGGGAGCCGCGGGCACAGCCCGGCTCGGGCAGCAGCACCGGGCCGGGTCACACCTTAACGACAAAAGCTGCCGGCGCCGGGGCCAGAAGGGGAGCGCGGCAGGAAAAGCATCTAACGGGAGGATGTGAGATAAAGCAGCCGGGCGGCTTTATCTCACGCCCTCCCGTGACCGCCTTTCCTGCGGCCCTTCTCCTCTTCCGGCCCGCTCCCCGGGCTGCGCGCAGCACCCGCGGCACCCGGGGGGCACGGGGAAGGCCGAGGCGCCGCGTGGCCCACGGCAGCTCCACTGCCCTACAAACCCCATCCCCGGGAGCCGCGAGGGGGCGGCGGGCGGCCCCTTGGCTGCAGGTGGGCGCCAGGCGTCAAAGCGGCGCCCGCGGCCAATGCCACGGAGGTGCCGGCCGCAAGGCGCCACGCAGCCAGCCACACGCTCAGCCGGCGCCGCGGGCGGCAGCTACGGCCCCAGCGTGCCCAGGCCATGGGCGCCTGGCCAGGGGCTGCTGCTGAGCCGGGATCGGCAGGGCCCAAGCACCGTGCTGGATCCGTCCTGGATTTAGCAGCCGGCCCAGCTCGCATTTCTGGCCTGCCTGTAATCTCGTGGAGTCTAAGCTGCAGCTGATATTGCTCAGACACCTTTTGGGGCTCTCTGCTGCGCTCCTTTCTTAAAACCTCCACCATGTGTCTCCAGCCTTGAGAGTGGCTCGGCAGCACCGGCGCGCGGCTTTCATCCCAGAGCAGGGGTCTCGGGCCAAAAGCAAGAGCAGCAGCAAGCAGTGCAGCACCAGCCCACCCCATGCTGCTCTTGGGAGCACGCCGAGGGGCTCCCCAGCCCGGGGCCCTGCTGCAGCCCCGCTCCCCACGCCGCACGGACGGAGCGCCAAACCAGCAAGGACACTGGCTCCGGGACGGTGGTCACCAGCTGGACCCAGCAAGAGCCCGTCGCTATCGCAACCCATCGCGGTGTAACGTCAGCAGCGAAGTCCCACACGCTTGGCTCCCTCCCCACTCTGCTGCTGGCAGCCTTGCCCTCCGCGCCTCTCTGCACAGCCGCGCGCTGCAGTCTCCGTCTCCATCAGTTATTTCCAAGGGCACATCTTCCCCCGCGGCCGCCCTCACGGCCAGCCTTCTCCAGCTGCCTCTGTCGGGGAGCTGCTCGGCGCTCCCACCCGCCGCATAAATCAGGCCCGGCAGCTCGGAGCCCCCACCAGCCGGGCGTACGCAAACATCAGCTTCGAGACCATCTCGCAGCCTGCTCTGACGGGGACTGATCGCTACAGAGCACGTAAAGGGGTAAGGGTTTTCTGTGTGCATCAGAAACGCCCCTACCCAAGGCTGGCGGCCACTGAGAGGGGCCACCTCCTAAGCCACCCCGAGTTGCAGGAAGGCGCAAGGTCCCACTTTGTATTTCTCCCCCACCTTCTCGCTGCCACGTCGTGACACCGGCACAGGCCTGGGCATCTCCAGCCACGAACACCCCCACGGCAGCCTGCACTGCAACTAGGGGCTCCGTGGGGTCCCCGTGCCGCAGCGGGTGGCAGCACATGGGCAGGACGAGGCCACTGCCCAGCTCCTGCCACCGGCACCATGGGCTCCCAGGCCACGGCACACGGGCAGCACCTCGGCGCGCGCCGGCAGGCAAGCGTGCTGCCAGCGTTCGCACCCGGCCTCGCAGGGCCTTGCTCTCCAACGCGCCCAGCTGGTGGCTCAGAAGGGCGGCCAAGCTGAGCGGCCCCGTTGCCGCACAATCCCGCCATTGTCCGCGTTGCCGCTCCGGCCCCTGCAGCTCCTGCCATCTGGAACCGCCTGGCGCTGCCCCTCGCTGCGCCTTCAGCTCCGCGCAGCCCAGCTGCGCTCGCTGCGCTGTCCCGCGGGGCTCGCGCGGCTCCGCTGCCCCTCCTCCGCGGCGCCTGCACCAGGCGAGGACGGCGGCGCGGCCGCCGCGGCCCCGCGGGGCCAGGAGCGGGGCCGAGCCGTCCCGCACGGCGCAGCAGCGGGCTGCCGAGCGCGGCCGCTTGCCGAGCTGCCCGCGCAATGCCCCTAGCGCCGCTCATCCCCGTGCACCACGCGGAGCTGCCAGGGCCCATCCACGCACCACCTATGGGGTGCCCAGCTGACCCACATGCCCAGGGACCCCCTGACACCCACTGGGACCACCCAGCCCCAGCAGCGGGAGCAACCGTGCACATCTCAGCCACTCGTCACCACCCGCCACCCAGCCAGGCTGCTAATTGCTGGGGGTTGCAGGGGGATTAATTATCTTAATCCCCTCTTTATGATTGACCTGAGTAAAGGCAGACAGACCCCCCTTCCGCTCCTGCCCCTTTTCCGGCCCCCATGCTCCCTGGAGAACGCACCGGGCGGTGTCATCTGGGTCCGTCAGAAGGTGCTTAGTTTCAGGCGCGGCATTAAGGACCATGTGATGCACCCATTCATTCAGCTCTTTACACGGAGCAGCTTAGCAGGCTGGAGGGACGCCAGGGTTCAAGGGGACGCTGTCAAGGTCAGGAGGCCCCAAACTGGACCCAACGGGCCACCAGCCCCTTGCAAATGGTCCCGGCAGCTCTGGACGGCAGGGTGGAGAGGGCTTGGGCCACTCGCCTGGTCCCCACTGTGACCCCTTGAGGGACGGTTCAGAGCCCAGCCTGCCGCTGAGTGGGACAGCGAGCCAGCCCAGTGGCTGCAGGTCTGTGGCAATGGGGACAAAGGGGGTGATGCAACAAGCCTGGGACCCCAGCGCCAACAACACCATGTACCCAGCACAACTGGTGGGGCCACAGAGCAAGCAGTGGTGAGACCCAGCCAACGGCCAGGCACGGATGCTGCGAGCCCAGGTGGTGGCAGCTGGCAACGCGAGGGGACACGAGGGGACACGCTCAGCACCCACCTAGCACAGAGGGCCACGGAGGCCTCTCACACGCGGCGGCAACGAGCAATGAGCAACGACGCAAGGAGCCTGCAGAGCCGCCCTGGAAGCCCCCACAGGCTGCGCGTGACCAACAAGCTACCGCATGGAGAGCGCTCCGCTCACTGCCAGGAGGAGGCTGCCGCGGCACCTGGCCCACCTCGATGGCCCCACTTCTCCTTCCTCATCCCACACGGAGCGCTATGCCCACAGAAGGGGCTTGGGAGCACCAGGGTCTTTCCTGGAGCTGCACTCGGAGCAGGCAGCTGTGCCCGCGGGCTCCGCACCGCAGTGGCCAGGACCGCCAGTGTGGGCTGCTTCTCCAGGGCAGGCTGGTCCTCTGCTCCCACATCCTGGGCCAGGACCCTCCTCTCCTAAGGTGTTCACCTGGGAGCTCAGCTTGGAGCATCTCCAACCCTTCCAAGCAGGAGGGGAGCGGGGCTTCCCCGCGGGGTCCCTGCTCTCACTCAGAGCTGCAGGAGGCAGAAGTCGGATGCGCTGCCGGCCTCGGCTCCCGTGGGAGAGCTCTGCTCCTCATCACCACGGCCCCGCCAGGGGCTCTTGTTAGAGCACCATGTTATGATAATGCTAACAACTCAAGAAAAAGAGGTTGCAAAAAGATCTCAAATGCCCCAGCACCTGGAGAAACAGTCATCAACTGACGGACTAAGAGTCTCCCTGATTGCAGGAACCATTTATCATAAGAGGGGAGCAGGAGAGAGGCGCTTTGCTTCTTGTAAAAATGACAGATTGTGATTTCCAGCCCCCCTGTATTATTTCACTGTCCGCTGCCCAACATTACTGGAAAGTAATCAGCTCCTTCAGATGTAAAATCTCTTGTCTTTAAAAATAACTTCTGCTTTCCTTTAATTTTAAATAAATCAATCTCCTCCTGTAACAGCCACTGTTCGTTCAGCCATGCAAAGATACGACCGTAAAGAGGGGAAAAAAAGAAGGAAAAGCCGAAGTCGAGGTGCTCCCAGGCTCGAGAGACAAAGCGAGAAAATAAAAGTTCTGCTTTTTCCATTCTCCGGCGCGGCGCTCGGCCCCATTGTGCGCGGCCGCCGCGGTGGGCGCCGGGGCCACCGCATTGTCTGGCCGGCAGAGGTGGAGCAGACGCGCGACGGAAGGGAGCCCGGCATCTTTTCAGCCTCAAAAAAGGAGGCACTAAGTGGCGGTAATTGTATACGCGGCGGGGGTTTCGCGCCCGCTTCCTCCCCGCTTCGCCCCTGCCCAGCCACCCAGCGCAGGCCTCCTCCTCCTCCACAGAGCCCTGGCGAGGGCCTCGGAGGTGCCGTGCCCGGGCCCAGCACCGCTGCTCCTGGCCTCAGCACCCGTCGTCCCCAGGGCCTCCCTCTTCCCACAGCAACCTGCAAGGACTTGCACAGCGGCAGGCACTGCGAGGCTCGCTGGAGGTGCCTACAAGTCCTTGCCGCTCTGGAGAACGGCAGCGTGGCCTCTGCAAAGCATTGCAGCCTGAGCAGCTGTGCAAGGCTTGGTAGATAAGTAGCTTGTTTTCCTTGCTCTACAGGAAAACAGTCCCTGCCTCAGCCACAGCCTTGGCCACAGACACTCCACAGTGGCAAAGGGATGTTAAATGGGCCTGCCAAGCAGCATGGACTGAGCAAGAGAACTACAGAGCCGGCTCTTGTCTTGTGAGCCCGATGCAAGGCCCAGGTTTCATCCCACAGCGGTGCTGGGGCCACAGCTTTCTCCCTGAAGGCTCCTCCTCTGGAGACCTTCCAAACTCGCCTGGATGCCACCCTGTGCCACGTGCTCTGGATATCCCTGCTGGAGCAGGGGGCTGGGCTAGATGGTCTCTAGAGGTCCTTTCCAACCTCAGCCAGTCTGTGATTCTGTGTGCTCGGACAGCCCATGTACCCTGTGCCATGGTCAGCCGTGAGCTCTCACAGGCCACCTGAGCTGCTGCATCACCCTCGCTGGTAGCCGAGGTAGCCAAGTAGAGGACACCTCTGCAGCCAGGAGGTCATGGTTGGTGTGTGTGACATCCTCCATGTTTGTTGGTCGCGCTGTTTCACACCAGCCTCTCATCCCCCCAGCAGGGAAAAGCAGCAGGTGTAATGGGACCACCACGTTGTTGCACCATTGCTAGTCAGAAGGTCCAGAGGCAAACCAAGGAAAGGCTCACAAGGACAAGCAGAACCAGAACTGGGCTTCAGGCAGCTCCAATCTCAGTGCGACAACATCCAGTTTAGCTCCCAAATACCCAACTTGCCCCCCGCAGAACCACAGCCAGAATGATGGCATCGGCTCTGCTGCTCCCCTCACCAGGTGACACAGAAGGTGACACGGAAGGTGCTAGACTAAAGGCTCCTAGCCCTCTTAAGATGGAATTAAGTGGCACTGACAGTCTGACATCACAGGGAACCACCACTAAGTCTTGAGTTGCAGGGCACTCAACCAGGCAAGAGCCAGACACAGCGACTGCCGGGAGAGCTGAGACCGCCGCCACACTCCCCGCGGGGCTGCTTCTCTGTCCAGAGTCAAGCAGCATAACTGGGTGAACCAAGAGAGGAGGGCAGAGATGAGGCCAGCACCTCCCAAGGCTGAGTGTCCCTGCAGGACATCTGTTCAGCCAGAACATGGTGCCTTCGAAATGTGCGGAGGTGCCATTAGCTAAAGACAAGGACCCACTTTGATGGCAAGTCATCAGTATTGTCAACCCAACAGTTAGATTCCCCCACAAACTCTGCTTTTCCCATTCATGCTCCCAACAACTAGCCCAGGCAGATCAGCTTCCAGAGGTGCCAGGAAAGTTACCCTCACCTGTTCCATTTTCCCCAGACATCAAGAGAGGACACAGAGGCTTGAGTTTTGTTGGGCTGTGTCACAAAGGCTCAGCCTCACACCAGGCATTTGGAGGTTAACTAGGCTGAGGTCTCACAGGTCGGCAGATGGGCATCTTTCATGGAGACATTTCATCTTCAGCCCTCCAGGATGTCCTTCGAAGGGCTGGTCATGGCAGCCGCTCTGCTCATGTCTGCTATTGAGGTGGCACTGAGGGACATTAAGAAGCCAACTCCTGAATTAAAAAGGCTATGGAAGATTAAATCCAGCATCTGGAATTAGCCCTGAAAGCAGATGGCAGATCATCATGGAGCACAGAGTGGCTTTCCCCAGCCTCCCCTGCAGACAGCCCCTCTTCCCTGGTGAGGCCTCGCAGTACCTGCTCCTCACGCACGCAGCCAAGCCAGCCAGAGCCACAAGCAGCGGCGCCCTCGGCGCAGAGTCACCAGCCTCCACGTTAACCTCTGCTCGCTGCATCCACGCACATGGCACAGGGAGGCCACGCTGACTCCTCAAGGGCACAGGGGGACAACACGTCCCCTCCAGACAGGTGGGGTCCCCAGTCCAGCGGCCCGGGACAAAGACCCCTCACAGTCCGAAGGGAAACAGGGAGACCCATCCTCGAGCAGGGCTGCTACTGCCTGCCCAGCACCCACACACTCTGGTCCGGGCTCCTCCCTGGGGCACCTCAACTCAGCTGCGCCAGCAAGGGACTCCAAGGAGCTGCTGGTCCCAAGCGCACGGTGCCCACGCGCACAGGGACACCACGCGTCCCTCAGCAGCGAGGCAGGTGGGCTGGCCTCTCCGGGCCCCCCGGCTGCCCCAGCCACCCACATGTGCCTGGGGCTGCCCCATGTTGCCCGGCCTGGAAGCACGGCTCCATCCCGCCTTTGAGGGGTGGTAGTTATGGATTAAAGAGTCTTAAATGTCAGACGACCAGGCGCTCCCTCAAAATCCACTTATCTCCGCTGCCACTTGGAACGGCCAGGCCAGGGCGGTTATGGAGATAACGCGATTTGAAACGTCCATCCGAGTATTTCAGGACTCCATTTGCCCTGTGGACAACTCCAGGCACCTCCTCCCCCTGCCTGGCGGCCGCAGCTGCTGCATAGGGACACATGGAGCAGCGCCCAGCAGCGCCCGTGGCCGCCGGCTCCGCTGGGGCAGTGATGGCTCTGCTGGGGCAGCGACGGCTCCACTGGGGCAGCAACGGCTCCACTGAGGCAGCGGCGTCAGGGCAGCCTGCCCTCCCTCCCCTAGGCTTCCTAGCACGGCTCAGCCACCCCCCTTGCCAAAGCAGAGCCATTCGCTGCCTAAATCCTAAACCGACTGTAACTAAAACCTACCAGATTGAGACTCACAAAGTCCTCTCCCCCCCTTTTTTTTTTCTTTTTTTTTTTCTCTCCCCCTCTCCTGCCACCTCCCTCCAAATGGGATTGAACAGATCTGTGTTTGCAAGAGCCGATCTCACAGCCAAGCAGCATCTGACATTCACGCGCTGTGGCACGGCTCTCCGCTGCGGAACATTTCCATTCTCGCCCACCTCTCCTCGCCTGGCATCGCCTGCCTAATGCTGTCCTCCTCACGGGGTCACTGCAGGAGATACAACCCAGAATCTGTGCCTAAGAAGAAGCGCGGGCGCCGGGAAACCCGCAGTAAGCCAGCAAGGTGCTGTCCTTTCCAGAGGCTTCGTGAGCCGGTGCCTGGTTTGTGCGGGAAGCACGGGAGATGAGACGCTGGCCTCAGCCCGGCCCCCGCGGAACCAGCCTCGCTCTGCAAAGCCTTCCCAAACCTTCCCGGAGGGATTTTTCCAGGGCAGAGAGCGCAGCTGAGCCCCTCTGGCCCCGCCAGTCCCTGGTACCTCCACAGGCCACCAGGGAAGCGGCCCATGGTATTTTGGGGCTGCGAGATCTGAGCATGAGGGCAGGCACTGCGGGCCCCATGGGCAGCTGCCGCCAGCCCCAGCAGAGGGAATCTGCAGCCGAGCATCGCCGGTGCGGGGCTGCGCCACAGCTAAGAGCTGCCCACACACAGCATGGCAGCAACCTGCCCATCTCCAAGTACTCCCTGGGCAGAAAGGGAATCACCTGAACCCCTCCAACGGGAAGGGAATGCAGGAGGGAACCAAAAGAGATGTCGATAACAGTGTCTGGTTTTCGTGGGCCCAGCCTCCCGCGGCTCTGCCCTGCATAGTGGGCTCCCCAGGCATCCTTGAGCACGTCCCGCATGCAGGAGAGCTGCAGCGGGGCGGGCCAGCGAGCCACAGCAGCCTTCACCCAGGCGGGACGCACGCGCAGCCCTGCACGCCCCCCGAGAGGCCAAGCCAATGCGTGTGAATCACCACAGTTAAGAGGGGATGACTAAAATGACTTGGGGTATAACTGATAACCAGGGCACAGAGAGACTGCTCAACAGCACAAGAGCTCCCACAAGTTAATCAGGGGAAACTAAAAACTTTCAGCACACAAGCAGGGGCATATTGGCAGATTCAGAGGCCTGACCCAGCAGTGCTGCCACCCCGGCACAGGGGAGTCCCTTCTCACTCCTACCTCTCCCAACAGCAGCTCATTCAACAACACACTAAGAAGCCACAAGCAACCCACCAGAAACCAATGGGATCCTTGGGATCCCAGGAAAGCTGGCACTGGGAAAGGCCGGGAATTCAGGAGTGTTTTATTCACGGCACCTCTGGTAGCTGTCGCACCATTCCTGTCAGACAGTCTAGCAAGAAAAGCAGCCAGCAGCGGGAAGGAACACTCGAGAGCACCTGGGCCGATGCAGCAGATTTGCATTTTGTCATTAACGTGTGGCAACAAACCTCGTGGTTCTTCGCGCAAAGGCAGGCGGCCCAGCGACGCGGTGCCCAAACCGAGACAAGGTCTGCGGACAAGAAAGCAGGTGAGGAGGAGCCAGGCAAGCGAGGGCCTGAGACTCTGCTGCACATGTGCCCGAGGGCGCAGCCCACGCTGCTTCGGCACTCGCAGGACTGGCACACGCAGCCCCCCGCAGCCCGAGAGCGCTCGCTCCAAACGCGGCTCCTTCTTCCGCGCACGGCTGCAGGAAGGAGCTGTTTTAGTGCTAGGAAGGCGACTGCGCCATTGGAGAGGCGCCGGGGTCCAGAAATGGCAGCTATTGACAGATGTCTAATAGGACGCAGAATAATCCTGTCTTCCTCCGGGAGGATTCGGGTCGCCCTTGCCCTCGCTGGGGGCTTATCCATTGTCTGGAACTTCTTGTGGTTGTTATTTTTGGTCGGCACCACATCTTGGCCTCACTTGCATAAGGAATATAGAAAGGAAGAGGAAGAAGATGGAATGGCCAGAGCTGGGGCAAAGGATACCAGCCTCCTCCCAGCCCTGTAGCCTCTCTGGGCACAACCTGAGCTCCCAGCATGGATGGGGCCAGCCTGGCTGGCAGCCAGGGCAGGGTTTGGCCGAGGGAATCCCACACTGCATCAGTCTTGCTTGGTACCACGAGGAGATGTCCCAGGCCTCCAAGAACCCCGGTGGAGCAGAAAGAGCTGCCCGGCTGCCTGTGCCCACCCTGTCAAGGAGCAGGGTCGGGATTGTCTCTGGAGGTGCTTTCTCCTTACAGGACAAGGAGCAGGAGCGCTCGGGCAGGGGCAGCTGGGCTGCTCCATCACGAGCGCTGAGCCCTGGGCTCTGCCTCCTGCCTGCCAGCTCCTCAGGTGCAGTCACATAAGCACAAAAGAAGCCAGAGGCTCTGAGAGCTGCTCGCAGCCCCCCAAGGCCACGTCCCTGCCTCCTGTGCCCTCCCCAGCACCGCGGCACCGGGCTCGGAGGCAGCAGGTGGATCCCGCTGGCAGGTCCAGAGCTCGCCTGGACCCGTGGGCTTCCTGGTGCCTCAGGATGCTGCTCTCAGAGCATCATATAGCATCTGCACTGGACCCTGCAAGCCAGGTATAGAGGGAGGCCAGGGCACAAAAGAGGTTAAGAGGAGCCTACGAGCTCCTAGGAATGAAAAATTACCATCCCGCCTCGAGCCTTTGCGCTTCCCAGTGCGTGCACAGGCAGCGCGGCGGCTCAAGGGGCCGCGCGCCGCGGCGAGGCCCGGCTCTGTGCGCCTTTGTGCCGGGCTCCTCGCGAACGCCACCCGCTCTGCCTGCAAAGCACTAAGACAATGAAAGGCTCCCGCCCCGCTCAGCGGGCTCCGGCCCTCCCGCCCTGCTTCCTGTGAGAGATCCAGGGCACACCGCACAAAAACGATTCTCCTGAGCCTTCCCCGCGCTCGGTGCCACTTGTCATTCAAGCAACCCCGTGGCCTTTAAGCTGCCAAGGTACCAGAGCTGTTCCGGAATCGGAGTTAGCTCAGCTTCTGCCCTGGAGCAAGGAATCTGAAACACTGCCACTGGAAACGAAACAGAGCATCCATCATTTTTCTTGCCAGGAATATATCCAGCCCAAAAAGAAATACTGCCTGCTAAACAGCCAGCAACAAAAGCCCTCAATTTCCCCAGCAAAGCAGCGCCCAGCATCTCGCCTATCGGTCATTTCCACGGAGGTCCTGATTGTCCGTGCTGAGCAGTGGAATTAAAAACCACCCGAAACAAAAAGAGCAGTGAAGTTAGGTCAGGGCTGCAGGGAGCGGAGCTGTGCGGCGGCAGGGCGCGGGAGGAGGGCACTGGGCACAGCGCGGCGCTGGCATCGCCGCCGGCGCCACCAGGCCCCACCCAGGATGCTACAAAAATTCAGCGGCTGGGAAAGAGGACGCAGGTGCTGAGCCAGGGCTGCAGGGACGAGCGCTCCCTCCCTCCCTCGCTCCGCTGCGAACCCCAACCAGGCCAATGCAGCTGTGAGGCCCAGCCGTGCCCGCTGCCAGCCTCGGCCCAGCGCTGCCCGCAGAGCCGCCCCGCCGCCCTCCCAGCCCCGGCCCGGGAAGAGGAGCAGCGCGTTCCCAGGCAGGCCCAGCCCCCAGCACACGCAGCCAACCTAAATAGCCCCGCGAAGCACTCCCCTCCATGGGAACAGCAGCTATATGCGGAGTTCACATGCCCCAGCAGGGCCTGATTAAACTCCCAAACTCCCAGGGAATACCCCCGAGGCTGTCTGAAGATAAGCTAGAAACGAGACTGCTCTCAGGAAATGCAAAAAAAAAAAAAAAAAAACAAAAGCGGAGGGGAAAAGCAATCACATTTTTTAGATCTAGAATAATACGGATCAAACCCTGACGCTCTAGTTCAGAAATAAATTGATCTCTCAAGCCCACTGCTGCATGCAATGAGAACATCCCACTCTAGCCCTCACGAGGGCAAGTTTACGGGGCTGAGCAGGATCTTGCTGAAGTCAGCAGTGACTAAAACTGGAAAGCCCAAACCAAAGCAACACGGACGTGTACGCCTGACTCAGGCAGCCAATATGTGCCCTTGCCACCAACTTAATTATACGTGCCTTCAGGAGCTGGCCTCTAATGTGCCATCAGAATTGGGGCCAGGAGAGGCGGTGAAGGTAGGCTCTGACTTCTGCTGAGAAGGTAAACAAGGAGCTGAGGTTTTTGCTTATACTGAACATATCAGCACCTCCTATGATGGTCCTAGAGTGCAAAAAACCTCATGCAAGGAAGCCTGAGGCTCCCCGGCCCGCAGAGCGGGCAGCAGCAGTGCCACAGAACCGGCACATCAGCAGGTCCTGTAGGGAGAGAGAACGTGAGCACAGAGCTGTGCACAGCACGGCACGCGCTGTCCTCCTGACACGCAGCTGAGAGCGGCTGGCACTCCCTGCATCCAGCCCTACTGCTGCTCCTCTGCCCAGCGGCCACGGTGCCCTCTGCCCCCGCAGCGGGAGCTGGGCTCAGCCCCTCTGCAACACGGTGCTTCCAAAGGCACGAGTAGCCTGCGGCTAACAGCAGGGGGAATGCGGCCTTCAGGGAACTTGGGAAGAGAGGATGGGCACCACTGCTCCCAGCTCTTCCACACCCCACTGATGCTCTGCACCCCCTCCGCCACTTCTGTTCACTCTGAGGAGCTGCAGAAACTGTTTCCACACATCCTCAGGTCTCCAGAGTCTTCTTTGTCTCCTTTCTCCCCTCTGGCTTCTCCACAGCTGCAGCACAGACCCTTGCTGGCAGCAGACCTAGATCTCCAAAGCTGTCTGGACCCCTACACACTCACTGTAGGTGAGGACAGTCCACCAAAACACGTTTTGTACAACACCTGACACAGTGGGCTAGCTGGAGCATCACAGTATAAATAGCAAGGAGATATAAATATTTGTAAGGCCATCGTCCCTTCATACCTGTTGGAGACCAAAGAGCACCCAGCTCCTTATCCTCTGGGAGATCTGAGCACAGAGAGGCTTTGCACCGCGTCCTGGAGATCAACAAATGCTGGCACTTGGAAACGCAAAGGCTCACGAGCGAGAACAGCCTGTTCCTGGCTGCCTGCATCTAGGGTTCGGCGACAGCTGTGGAGAGACGGTGCGGAGGGAGCGCGCAGACATCACAGCTGTGACACCGCTCTCGACAGCGACCCACTGTGATGTCGCAAGGGGAAATTCCGCCCTCGGCGCAGCCCTGGGCACAGGGGAGACTCTGCCCCCGCGGGGGAACTCAGGTGGCATCCCAGGGTCCAAAACCTTCCCTTTCGGTCCCGGGCACCTTGCTGGGCCCTCCCAAATGCCACTGTCACTACTGCTCTGAGCTGCTCACGAGGTCGAAAGAAACCTAAACCCAATGCAGGCCATGCTCTGGTCACGTTAACACCGAAGCCCCTCAGCAAACCAGAGTTGAGCTGCTGCTTCTAAGGCCAAGAGGAGCAGAGGCGATAAGCCCCCTTCCTGCCAAGTTCCCTTTGGAGGGGTTTTCTAACCACTCTTTGGGTTCATGATGCTTATTAAAGAATTAACCCAAGAGAACAGATTTCTTTCTTCTATGTAGCATAGGGGAGAAGCCTGGGCAAGAGGATGGGAAGAGCCATGGGGAAAACAGTGAATCCCAATGTAGAATGGGACAAGAACTCATCCTTCATTGACACAGTGGCATGGTGGGGAGAGGCTGTATCAACAACCTCAACTTCTGTCTTTGCTAGGATTACAATTGGGGTGAAAAAAAGCAATTGCACCACTGCAACACATAAAGATCTTCACTGAATGTCTTGCCCAGTTTCACAGGAGGTTGCAAAATGGAAGAGCTGCAGGTCTGATTCCTTAGCAAGAAGGAAACAGCACAAAGTGAGGGATGGAAAGGGCTTGATGTGGTTGGTTATTGAACAGGAGATGGGTTTTGAGGAGACCTGATTACAGGATATAAGTACATGTACGGAAAGAAAGCACCAGCCTCTAAACAGCTCTTCATCTGAAGGAGAAAAGCCTGGCAGAAGTTAGTGGCTGGAACCTGGGGCCAGACAAGCACAAATGCAGAATAAGGCAAAGGTTTTTAGCAGAACAGACAATCCACCCCCGGAATACACTCCCAAGGAAGTGGAGATTTCAGGTGCTCAGGGGTGGGCTCCCTAGGACAGGAGCTCCAGGAGCAACCAGTCACTCCAGTCACCGGCCATGAGTGACCATGCTCAGCATGAGGGTATCTCAGAATCTTCATCTGCTTCCAAAGGCAATCGGACAAGCCAACTAGCTGCTCCTTTTGGCGTTAAGCTCCAAGATTGTACAGCTCAAGCTAGACGTAGACATAAATGCTCAGCCTTTTCTCATTTTCCTGCTACCTGAGGAACAAGGAGGCAGCTGGATGTAGTTACCAACACCAATATACACTGCATTGCTGTTCACCTTGTCCCCAGCCAACCCAAGAGGGGCTCAGAGCTCCCCAACTCCTCCCAGAGACCTGCCTGCTAAACTGATGAGCCCTGCAATAGGTTTCTTCACTCTCATGCATTCCTCAAAGAAAACATGCACATGCACCAGGTGCTCCAATGGACTGCGCTGGACCCAGGAACCCATGTCCTTGGAATCAGGACCAGAGACCCAGATCCTTGGAACTGGCTAGACAAGACAGAAATGTGAAGGGAAATAAACATACCATACAAGAAGGAGGTGGTTTTGTTTGGCAATGCATTCCACGAGTAGTGATGATGACCTGTGGGGGATGCAGTGCTCCTCATCTCAGGTGACCGGGAACCAGAGCGAAGCAGAGGCGTTGGAAGGAACTCAGAGCAAAAGCAGCTGAGTGGCTGGCAGTGCCAGAAGCTAATTTATGACGATGCATTAAAAAGAGCTCAGCACATGGGGCCAGGGCAGCCAACCAATGACTCCACACAGACCTGTCTCCAGAATGTTCCTCCAGATGCAGTGTCAGGAGTCCCAGAGTTGGGAGGTGCAGAACCTCCAGAGGCCAGGGTGCCAACCCTGAGGGGCCCTGCTGGAAGCACACCACTCTGCTCCCGAGGGGAAAAGCCAGCTCTGCTCTCAGAAGTGGCCCACCAGGGCTGAGGACACGCACATGGCAGGGTAGGATGCTGCCCTAGACAGGCCTTGCTGGCCAGGCCCTAGTCCTGTTGGCCATCTCCACACTGCCGCAACTCTAGCAGACGGGCAAGCTCCTCCTCCTGTGCCACTTCAAGACCTTCTTCCAGTCAGACAGGAGAGCAGTGAAGGGAGATCCAGAGAAGGGAGATTGCCAAGACAGCCCAGCCCACAGAGGCTGAAAACAGCTCCTAAGGCAGGCAGGGGAGCCCACATCCTTCCACTCCTGCCCGGTCTGACTCCCATGGTCCTGCTGTTATTCTGACCCATAGATCACCCATCAGAGAGTCCCTAGAGAATACAGAGAGTCCCTACAGAACAGCTAGGCTACAGAAAGGAAAGAAATCCTTTCAGAGAGCTAGGAGAAAGGCAAAGAACAGCAAACTACCAAGGAGGAACTGAACCAGGCAAAGAGCACTAGACCTTCTGCACAAAAGGGAAATCTTCCGCACCTGCTTTTCCCCGCAAGGGAAGCTCCAGAGGACACAAGCGAAGGTCGGAGGAGCTCAGCAGTTCACACCAGGCACCGGCAGGCAGAAGGTACCTGTTTCGGAGGGCTTCTAAATCCTTCCCCAGGTAAGGCTGGCCAGGTTGGGCTTGCAGCCCCAGCTCCTGCCAAGACGCTGCCATCCTCAGTGCCCGCTCTCGGCTTGCACAACAGACATCCCGCTCCATCTGCTGCCTTCCCTGGGCTGCTGCTTTCTTTCATCCTCCTCCATCTTCTCCACCGAGCTGGGACGCGGTGTCAGGGAAAAGCCACGTCACAGACTCCTTGTGCAAGGGGGACAAAGAGATGGGGACGAGGAGACAGGAATGCCGGAGCTGTCACACCTCACCTCCCTGATGACTCTCGCTCCGCAGCAGCAAAGCCCTGGGGAAGATGTACCACAGGGCAGAGCGCAGCGAGGCAGGCAGGCGGCCCCAGCAGCTCCAGCTCGCACAGAGAAGGAGCACTGAGGGAATTTAGTCTTGAATTAGGAGAGTGGTGGGAACTATTAAAAAAATAAAAATCAGCACAGTTAGGATGAGCCACTGGCATTTTAGAGAATGTCTGTGATATCTTTCTCCATCTTCCGGTAGGTTCTTAGTAAATCCATGCCATGAGAAAGGGATGCTTTGTGAAGAATGCTGTGAACGCAAAAGACAGGAAGGAGCATTTCCATCCCAAGGGTTTCACAAAGACCCATCCTGATATTTTTCCTCCTTTGTTAGCTTTTGACACATTTGATTCATGGCAGATCCAGATTAAGGGTAGAGAAAGCTCCTCAGCACTTACAGCTAACCATCCTGTATCATTCTGGGGACTCTCTGATGGGTCACCCATGGGTTAAGGAGTGGAACAGTGGGAGCACAGTGAGATCCCACTGCTCCTTCCGTTATGTGGAAGGTCCTCTCTCGCTACAGATCCAAGCAGTTCCTCCTGCTACCCATATTCACCCAGTCACATTGCCCAGGTTCTCCTCCGCCACGGTCCCTGCCCTGTCCTAGGGCACATTGGCTGGACCTACAGGCCCTTCCAGAATCTTTCTTCCTCATGACGTAAAGGTGAACTGCAGCCCGGGGAGGGAAAAGGCTCCTTCAGGATTTGCAGTGAAAGAGGTATTGGGAAAAACAGGACACACTTTTTATTTCTTTCCCCTGATGCTGCATTTTAACGACGCATAGAAGCCAAAAAACTGAGCAATGACATTCTCAGGGCTGCAGACTTCACCTTCACTCTTGGCAGGAGGCAGAGCCTGGCAGTTAACGCAGCAAAGCCTGGGTCCAGCTCCTGGAGCGCACAAGGCAGGGGCTCAGACGCGCACCTGGGTGCCCCCACAGCTAGGCAGGATGCCTCTCTCGCACCGCCTTGCCTGGGCTTTGAGCTCTGCCTCCCGCAGGGTGCAGCGAGCCCATGCACCCGTGCATGTGCGAGGGATTAGGGCCGCGCGCACCGCTAGCGCCGCGCGCCTGGGATTTCCGGCGGGCGCAGGGGTGCCAGCCGGAGGTGCTGCCGCGGTCGCATGCAGCTGCCTGCCCGCGTCCTCGTGTCCACGCAGCAGGCGGCCCCGCTTCCACTCAAGCGGTTTAAGTTGAACGAGTGCAAGTCCCTCCTGCAGACCCCCGAGGCGTAAGGCTCACTGAGCTCTTAATGGGCTTACGGGCCTGCTCCGAGCAGCTCCGGCGCAGGAGGGGCAGGGGGCCTTAAAGGCACCGCTGGCCGGCGGCCCTGCCCGGACCCTCTCACAGCCGTCCAGACGGGGCCACCACCATTGCCACCACGGCCTGAGTCGTCTCTGCCGCTGAGGGCGCTGGGCTCTCAGCCCGCCATGCACCTACACGGAATCACGCGCAATGGGGCACTCCGACCGCCTGTCCTAACTACCAATCTGAAACCGCACTCAGCATCGAGACGAGGGCTGTCCTCCCGCGCGGCTGCCTGGCCCTGGCCTCTGGGGCGGGTCCTGCCCTCTGCGGGTCGCGAGGCAGGGGCTGGAGCAGAGCCCAGGGCGCACATGGCTCCCGTAACACCGTCACACAAAGTCCTGCAACAGGGGGCCTGCGCCCTCCCAAAACCACCGGCGCTTTCACCCGCGCCGGCCGCGGCGCCCGTCCCCCGC
>JAVCKT010024684.1:10913-26103 GCA_032273925.1 Rhynchotus rufescens | reverse complement strand
AGCAGCGCCGCGATCTCCACGTGGGCCGAGCGCTCCGCCAGCTCCAGCGCCGAGCGGCCCTCCTGCCACAAGGAAGAGGAGGGGGATTTTACTGTGCAAATCTTCAGCTTTCACATCTTGCTTTTTGGGATCGCGTGGATTTAATTAACCTGCAGTTGGAGCTGGAGCCCCATTCACCTGGAGGGAACAGACCCAGTATTTCATCCCATCAAAATGCTGTTGCAGAAAATAGAAGAAAGCACCATGAGAAAAGTGACCACATAAGCCACTTGGGGCTTCCTAATCCATTCTTTTTATGAATTCCCCATGGAGTGCAGAAACCTAGAGCTGGTTCCTCCTGGTCACAGACAACTGATTTATATTAAAACCCCTTTAATACAGCTAGCCCTGCAGCAAACTGCTGAGATTCCTTGGCCACATTAAGGGTGGCTGTTGCAGTACCTCACAGCTACAAGTAGAAATTTTCCTCTCAGCTCCATATGTGATTTAAAATGAGCAATTGGTCAGTAAATCTTCCAGCAGGATTTTGAGGCTTAACTGGCCCTGTGCACATACATCCCGGGAGGGTCTCACCCCCTTCCTGGTGCCACCGGCGATGGCTCTTTTCAGCTGAGCCGCATGGGTTGAAGATAAAATTGCAGTTTAGCTGGGATACAGCTGCATAAATATAAATGCAGCCATGTGCTCTGTTGCTATTAGCCTGTGAGGGAAGAATCAGCTCAGCCTCTTGTAGGTTCCTGGTCTAATAAATCCATGTCACACACGTGCCTACCAGCAAAGTACTACTTTTCAGTAACAGGTTATTAATGGAATCCTGAAGGTCCTGGGCTTGTTAGGAGACAAGATAGCAGTCACTTTGCCCTGCTTCAACCTATTTGAAGCAGCGTGGCTTTATCCCCATGAGAACAATTGACTCTCTAATATTAGCTGTATTAACCAGAGGGAAGATACCGGTATCAATTTGTGCTCCTCTTGGCCCGTAAAGGGCCAGGGAACTGAATCAGCTCCGCAGGTTGTTGCCTACCCAAGAAACCACTCAGGAAATGTCAGGCTGCAGTGGCTGTCACCTCACGTCACCGTCTCAGCACACAGCCCGACAGGCTGCCGGGAGCCGCTTCCCAACAGGAACGAGCTGTTAGTTACAGCCCCATCCAGGAACACGCTGTTAGCTAGGTTTTGGTGCAGGAATTAGCTGTTAGTTATGGGTTCATCCACAGGGACCTCCAAACCACGCTCCCATAAATAAGCCTGCTGCTCTCTGGCAGCCTTCCTGGGACAGACATGGGATTTTGGAGCGAGCCGGTCGCCGGCCGAGGCTCCCATCACCATCTGCCATCTCCCTGTGGAGGATGAGGGCACGTGGCCACGTTGGAAACACAGCCCCAAACTTGCTACTGCCACCCAGGGCCCCTCCAGCCTTGCCCTCACTGCGGCCAAGCTGGGAGTATCCTTCTCTGCAGCAAGTTGTACCCAAATACCACTGTTATCTATTTTGAAATTTCCTGGAAAATATAAACATCTGTTGAATCCATTTTTAATCTTTTTTTTTTTTTTTAGTTGTTGCTGCAAGAGCTGCCAGAGAGGTTTACTACTTCCCTGTGTCTCACTTGTTCATTATGACCAGCTCTTTTCTGCACAATACTTTTTCTGCTTGTATATTATACTGTGAATAATCAGAGATATTGATATGATAATCAAAAGTATGATTTTTGTTGCTTGTACAGCTCAGCACGCAGCAAACTCTTGGCTAACAAATAGTGTTCACAGCCACACAGCCATAGCACCCAGGAAACTCTGCAGCACGTTATTATTATTATCTCCTGATGGTTGTTTCTGTTGCCTTTCTTTGTGGCAGTGTTTAGACTGAAGGCTACATGGACATGTGCTACATGGATCACTTGTAGTTGTGACGGTTCATTTATGGGGAAATAATGTAGCTGCTTAGTCTGTTCTGGTCATTAAGATGAAATAGGATTTAAGCACCATATGGAAGAGCTTCCCCAACACTCCTGTTTGCATTAGAGTTTAAGCAGATGAGGTGCACGGAAACATTTTTCTCTTCCCCTCTCTGAGTTATCTCAGGCTAGGAGCAGTCTGGGTCTCCATTAGCAGATGTCAAGGGCAGGGTGAGTTATGTTTTCTCCTTTCATGGGTGGGTTTCAGTTCTGAGGAGAGAATTAATTGCTTCTTATTTCTAGGAGCTAAAGCAGTGTTGATTCCAGATATCCAGGAGGTCCCTATTTTTTTTTAAAGTTTTAAAAAAATTCTCTCCCGTTCCCTCCCCACACCTGCCCTTTGTCACCCCAGTACTGGGCTAGCTTTGATGATGCTTTCAAGTCAGTCTGGGTTGTTCTCTCCCTGTGGGTCTGTGCTTACAAAGGAGACACCGGTGACCTCTTGAGCATCCTGGCATTTGCTCCAGTGTGGTCTTTTCTCCACCAAAAGCAATACAGGGAGTCTCAACTCTTATGAAACAGGAAACTCTGGAGCAATGCAGGACACATCTGCAGGTCAGGTGGTATTTGAAATCGCCAGAAATGCTCTTGCACCGACGAGGCAGGAGGGAACTCGTGTTCCCTGTCCATTCCCAGCGGGTTCCATTTACCTTATCCGTGTGGGCGACGTCGCAGCCGGGCTGGGCCAGGAGGAGCCGCACGATGTCGGCGTTGCCTTGCCGAGAGGCCACCATCAACGCCGTGGTCCCCTGCTCGTCCGGCACGTTGACGTCGGCCTGGCAGGACAGCAGGGCCTGCACCATGTCCTCCCGCTCGTGGCTCACGCCGAGCAGCAGGGCCGTCTGGCCCCCCTGGGAACAGCAGCAACAGACTGAGCAGCACTTACCCCGGAGACAGCCCGCTGCTTTGGGGCTATAAACGCTTCCCACAGCGGGGCTGGACTGCCCGCTGTTGAGCAGCAGGGCTCCCTAATTCCTGCTGGTAGGACTTTAATTTCAGTTTACTCACATTCAAAGATGCATTTTGCGCTGGAAGAGCTCTATAAGTAAGCAAACTGTCATCTTAAAGGACAGTGCACCATCAAATCTGACACTGCTGGGCACCAGGGTTCTGCAAACCAAAGACTTTACCCCAATTTGCCCCTCTCCTTAGCAAAGTCTGCACCTTGCTTTTGTTTATTTATTTTTATTTTAGCATTCAGTAGAGCTAGAGCTGCACAGAGCAGAAAACTTGCCACAAATGTGTAAGCCAAGTTCCCAGGTGAAAGCAGAGGGATGTTTGACGTTGCTGGGAATTCAAAGCTTTCAGTTCCATGGAGGTGACTGGCTCTTTGGCTTCATAGATGTTATCCATATAACAAAGCTTGAACCGTTTTTGGCTGGTTTCTGTATTGCCAGTTTAATGATAATGTGGTTATGGTGCTGGTCATACAAATAAAACGAAGATCCTGGCGGGTGCCTCCTACCTGAACTTTCTTATGCTCAACTTTAAGAGGATTGAATGCCAGATCTGGCCCTTAAGGAGTGAATTACAATTACAGAACCTTGTAACAAAATCGTGTTATGAACAATTAATCCTCCCTGGATGCATTTACCTGTTACCTTGATTTACTTGCAGACAAAGCAAATGTAAGTACAGCAATTCTGCTGTCTTTTCATTGACTTGCAGCAGTCTGCCTGGGTTTAATGTCTGCATTTACACTCATTAAGGGCCTAATTGTGAACAGTGTGAAGCTCTAACTCAGCAGAAACGCATTCCACGCAGGCTGTCAGGGAACTGAGGCAGTGGGAGGGAGCCCAGGCCCTCAGCTGCTCCCCAGCTGCTGAGGGGCAGGAAGCACCAACTGCAGGGCTGCAACATTTTAATAATACTAATTCTATTATTATTACTATTTGGACCCAGCCTTGGGGAGACACTGAGTGAAGTTAATTCTATTGATGGCAAACGCTTAGAGATAAGGAAAGAGAAATGTTTGTGAAAACCTTCCAGCTTTTATTATAGCACATTTTTTGTTAAAATGGAATAGATGTCATTTTCTATGAACACACAGCTCTTTTTTGACAGCTTTAGAAGTAATTCTCATGAATTTTGAGTATTAATATACTCATTTATCCTTGTCTTGGCCAGGCAATCTTACAGCTCTATCTGCAGCTACTTTGCAATTCTAGCAATAGTTATCAAACCTAGCATTATGCCTGCTGAACAGAAGAAAAGGTAAATCATTTAGGGGCATCTCAATGATTTTACAAGAAAATATATGTCGAACTGACCCTGTTTCATCAAGTTGCAAGTCTGTTTCCATTCTGGAAATGTGGAACCAGATTTTGGTCCTGTGATGCATGCTTAAAACTCTTAGGGAGAGGAATGCACTGAAAGGAGGAGGATGCCTTTTCCTTGGGAAATCCTGGCAACCTGTTTTGGAAATAGGATTTCCAAGCTGTATCCAAAGGACGTTAGTGACACAAAATAAGGCCTTAGGAAGTTTCCTATCTCAGCTTTTTCTCAGTTCAGATTTCTTCTCAGTAAATCTGTTCCTCATAGTCTAGATTCCTGTGAGCTTCAAGGCTGGAGATGTGAGAAGGATGAGCATGTTTTGGGGAGTGAATGGATAAGCAACCCTTTACATGTCGCTGGATCTTCCTTCCACCGTTTATTCCGAGGCTTCCAAGTTTTGCTGAAAGAACTGAGTACTCACCTGCTGATGCTACTGGTGATAATGCAGTCCCTGGCTGTGCTGGGGCACTGTTGGACTCCCTGTGGAGCTCACTGTGGTCTTTCTGAATACAAAATCCCATGTAAATCACTTCGACCAGGCAGGCTACTTGACTCTGCTTTATAAAATGTTTATAAATTAATGTAAGTTTTAAAGAGAGGACATTTAATTTCACATCTGAATTGCCTTGCTTGCACACAGAAGTTTCTTTTCAATTGCAACCAAAAACGTTTTAGACAGCTGCTGCTTTTAGTGCTGAAGTAGCAAAGTGGCTCTGATCTCGAGAGCTGCAGGAAACCTGTTTCTTTGGAGCTCTGTTTGTTCGTATGGAACCGTTCTGGAAACTACAAATCCTTGACTTGAAAATACTTTTGAATCTGCTGTCCTCTGATGCTGTGTTCTGGTGATAGGCAGCTTACTCCCACCTTCCGAAGGAGCTTCCTTCCAGCAGGAATAGCACAGTCATGGCAGACCAATCATCCTGGATTGGGAATGCGATAGCAAAGTGAAGTACCTAACTGCTTGTGCTGGAGTACATTTCACCACCAGATCTTCCCAGTTTTCCCCCTTAGCTCCCCTGAGGGCCAAGTTTTAAATCAGACTCTGGGTATTCTTCCATTTCCAGACCAGAAAATTCAAGGTCTTAGCTTTGTTTCGCTTCTGCTGCCTTGCTCAGGACCTGAGGATGTGTTCTCCACGCAGCAGTAGTCAGGAAGGCTGGCCTTCCTTTCCCAAATTTAGTTACCCAAACAGTATCTTCCATCTCCCCTCCAGCTGCTGTGGATTTCTAGACATTGAAAAAATGCAGCAACTGCTAGTAATGCAGTAGCTGCTCATAATCTGACCTAATATTTGTATACTGTCCTGATCTCAGTCATGTAAGAGCATATACTGATGTTGCAGTAGCAACATGAAGATGCAAGCCCAGTAAAGCTCTCTGGAAAGAGCAATCAGCATGAGGTCGTGGCCGTTTGCACTCTGACTTGCCATGTAGCATCAGCTGCAGAGAATGCACCTTATATAATGCAGGTATGCACCTATAATGAACTGCTGGTGCCAAGAAGATCCAGGCCCATCTGTTTCCTCCTAAGCAGACATTTTTACGTCTAATCTGAAGCTACTTGGACAACATCGTCATTGCTTTCGCTTACATCTTTTTTCCTTGCCCTCTACCCCGACTAAAGACCGTTTTATAAAGCTATTTAGGGCCATTTGTTACCTGTTAACAAAGGAAATTTTCTCAAAGGAAATTCTGATAGATGAATTAGTATTGTTGTCGTTTGCTGCTATTCTCCACTCCCAGCAAATATACCGTTTGGGTTTGCATTAACGAATTCAGCTTTCCTAATTCTCATGCTGCTTGTCAAGCCTGAGAGAATATTTCTGGTTTCTCCTTCCCGCTTTTCGGTTTATATAACCAGTTCTTTTATTTCCAGAACTTGATCAGTCTCCTGTAAATAAACTAAATGTTCAACCTCTTCTTCCTGGAAGCACCTGAATTATTTTCCTTTTAGTGGTGAACATTGTTGTTGACTTTGTGTTTTCCTCTATGTCACCCAGAAAAAGCAAGATTTCACACCGTTCAAAACTGCTTATGTTTATTGTTATTATTTGTTAGAATATGTTTCACCTCTTCCGAGGTTGTTTCTTCCATACACTAATGCATTTGTAAACCCCATGGTGGCTTGCATTTATGTAATGTAGTGAAACCACCTTCAAGTCATTCCCCCACTCCCGCAGAGCCTAAATACTAGTTCGGAAAGCAACATATTTCGCTCTGGGTATGAATAATGAATAGTAGCATTGTGCAAATTATTTTTATACTCCTGTCTCTGAAGATAAAAATTTGTTGATGTGGTATGAGTATATATAGACAGACAGATCTGTAGACCCACCCATTCTGTGTTGGACAGAAGTTTGATTATTACATTTGTTATCTGCAGTACTGCAGGGCAAGCTTATAAAAACCCAGCTGTCTCTGTGCTCCATAAATCAAAAGTAATGGCCAGATAATCAAAATTATGCCCCCATTCTAGAACATTCATTACTGGTGGCATTGTTTAAAGCAGATATAAAAACAAGTAGAGTTTTTGTGCTATGGGATGATTAGAGGGAATTACACTAAAAACACAGAATCATTATTGGTATGTTTTGACAGGGAGCTAATAACGAGCACTTTGCTCAGCAAGGTTATTTTAAGATAAACTGCAGAAATAAACAAAAATGATTTTTTTTAACCTAAAGTAGTCAGGAAATGACATCCAAACTATCTTTTGGAGAATTGTTTTTGTTGTTCTCGTTTGGACAGAACTAAGACAACCAAGAAAAATGACCAACATGTCAAACGCTTACTTAAAAACTTGCTCATGGATTCAGAGAGACAGCTTCAAAGTCCTGCTCTGCTGTTATGCCTAGGTAGATTCATATACAAAGTTCCCTAAGTCAATGGAGATGCTACTTTGAATATCATGATCACCTTGAAAGCAGTGTTGAATTTAAAAAAAAAAATCTGTAATATTCTTACAGCAGTATATTATACTATATGAAACTGAACAGCCTTAAATAAATGTAATGATTTTAAGTCGTTCTGAATTGGCAGCTGTCTTCTTTTTTAATGAGTAATCCTTAATGGCTTTAAGTTTATTAAAACCCATTATATTCACTAAGGCACTAGTGAACCTAACTCTGATGAACACTGTAGTGCCCAGCGACCCTTTATGGGTGAAGTTTTATGGAAACCTATTTCTGGACTGAATATTTGGAAGCAAATTTTGATGGGAATTTTGTTGGTGCTTGATGGTCTCAGCAAAGACTAGACACTCAGACCTTTAGTAACTGTCATGGGAATACCAGACTGGCTGCCATTCGAGAGCAGAGAGCAAAGATCACTGCATGAAATTACATTTCAATACTGCTTCAATTATACAAACAGCAGTGAGCAAATAAGAGTATGGTAAAACAGTGCTAGGTCACAGGGTCTGTGTTGTGTATGCATTTATCGTAGGACTGCATCCTATATACTGCAATCACCGATGCTGCAACCATTCAATACAGCTGCACAGTGATGGTGCAGATACTCCATCAGTCTTCCAGGAAAGTCATCACATGGATATTTATCCCTCCCAATTCACGTGAGTATGTCGTACTTGCACATGCCTGCTCATTGTATTGTGGGGGGATTGGAGGAGGGAGTGATTTTCTCCACTACTGAAAACTCTTGTAAGTCCCAAGAATATTTTATTTTTGTTATTTATATATAAATGTGGAATTTCCTACCTAAATAAATAAATAAATAAATAAAAGGATTTGTGAATTTAATAGGGAACATAATGAAATGTAAATACTCCATTGGCAAGAGCAGTTAAATTTGCTTATTGTAGACAGTTCAAGTTATCCTTAATGAATCTTGTGATCTTTTTTTTAATTATGAATGTTCTGTCAAAGGGATATCGTATTGGAACTAGAGAAACAGGTAGGAAATGGACGCTTCTGAGTTCTTGAAGACTGGGATTTTTAACCCCTCCGTGAAAACGAAATTGCTCGTGTCAAGCCGTCTCTGGCAGACAGCATCTCATATTGATTTTATACATAATTCAGCACAATTGACAGCGTTTTCAGGACATGCTGAAGACTGATATGTTCTGGAGGCTAAATTGCTTCTCCCTGCTGGAAGAGAGTCCCTAGAGGCCGCAAATTATGTTTACTGGTGAGCCAGTTGGGACTGTGAAGAAACAGGACAGTATTATGCCTGATGCGGGGATAAATAACATGCAATAGTGTCAGGATCAAAAACTGCCTCCACTGAAACTGTTTCAGTCACATCCAACAAAGCCTTTTCCTCTCTCTGTCCTGCCTCAAGCAGCTCTACAAGGGTTCAGAGTCCCTTACCCAAATCTAGTTTTGCATATGGAGCACCAAAGATACTGTGCGTGTACTGGAAAGCACCCCATGCATGCCAAGGCCAAGATGCAGAAGAGAAGATCTAACAGGACAAACACTGTGTTTTCCTTTCCGCTGCTCTTCTGCCTTGGACACTGGCTGTACAGTCAGGCAAATGCTGTGCCTGACTGTGGGATAAACCAAACACTGAGCTGCTGTGGGATAAACCAAAGGCAAACCTGAGGTGGGTGCCTTTCTTCCAGTGCCTGGGAGTGGTCCTCCACATTCAGCAGCTGCAGAGGGATCTCTCTAAAGGAAGAACAAATGCACAAGCACTGCTGAGGAAGTAGCTGCTCGCCCACACCCTCATTCCCACCACAGGAATTTGGGTATTAGCCCCAAGTACCCTCTGAACAGCAACTTGTACTGTGCTGGAGGCAGGAAAGCAGCAACTGCTTCTCATGAGATGTTATGTAGGTCTTGGAGTTGCTCAGCTGCCGAGCAGCGTTGGAGTGAGCGCTCTGTCTGATCCATCTGCTGCCTGCGGCACTGGCCAAGGCCAGCTGTTTCAGAAGGACATGTAGTTGAGTGTTTGGGTAGAAATTGTGAATTAATAGCCTTGAAAATATTTTTTCCCTCTCACTAAAAATCTTCTTACTCCGAGAAGTAGAATATCTGCCAAAGGGATCCCAGTCTGCCAAAGAGCTGGTGAACAGTTCTCTCCAGGGTGCCCAGCTTGTCCGTACAGATGCCCAGTCTTTCCCCTCCATAAACCTATTCTATAATCCGATTGGAAAACAGAAGAAAAATCTGTTCTTGATCAAGATGGAATTCTTACTCTGCTATATGTTTTTATTATTTTTAAAGTAGCAAAAATACCTCTGTTTTTTGGGTACAGTAACAGTTGAAACTCAATGTTCCATCCTTATGTTCCCTTCTTTGTTTATATGAGTCAGTGATTAATACATTCATTGAATATATGCAAAATCCAATCTATGTATCAAATTGTTCTTGCAGCATAATCAGATAATTAAAGGTTTTGTCATTGTCTTATGAACTACTCTGACTGGCAATATGGCTGCTTACCTTCAGCAAACTAAACAGGCCGTTTGCAAGCTGTGAGTGGAGTTTAATTGGGTGTCCAGAGACTTACTACGACAAAGGTAATAACCTCAATATAATAGCAAGAGGCTACATCTTTTCACTGTTGTATTGTAAATAAAGACTGATTTTCCAGTGGGCTTGTCCAGACATCAGGTCTACCAAAAGAGGTATAAATTGATCTCATATTTAGAAATGAAATAATTTCTGCAGACTCTGTGAGATATAGACACCTAAGTGATCCAAATGGCACTGTGCATGAATCATGTGGGAGGGGATTGAGAAGAGAGAATGACATTTTGAAATAACAACATGAATTTTATTGAAACAGCAATGAGTTGTTTGCCCTTTTATTTAGTCTTTATGATAGCAAATAGAAATGATTTGGCTTGCCAGTCAGACCTAGAAATGGGGAGGGGAAAAACAACCCCAAAATCTGAGTGCAATTTTAAGTCAAATGATGTTTGGATCAAACTCAATGCAATTTCTTTTTATGTACTGTCCTCCATACAGAGTACCGCAAAGCAGTTTATAGGGAGAGTCAATCATCAGAAGTTAAAGGGAAAAGGGAAGGTTTTAAAAGCAAGAATAATTCTGTAGCTCAGATGAATTATGGGGGTTTTATCATAGTTCTGAGAGAAACAAGAAAAGTTTCAGGTAAAAAACCTGTTTTTTCTATCTTTTGGTATCCAAAATACTGCATTCACTTTTGTCAGAAAATGGCACATTCTTGTTAATGGCACCACCTCTGAATGGCTCATTTGGTGAGAGGCTGGCCCATGGTGTTTTCCCAGCGCAGATCTGTTCCAGTTCAGCTCTCCATAACAGCTACATAGAGTTCTTGCCGTAATTAGTAAACATTGCTAAGATACAGCTTCACGCAGTAAATATAAGCCTTTCTCTCTCGGTATTTTGTAAAACCTGGTATTCTGAAAATAGGATCAATTTGGTCCATTTTTGGAGTTCAACTGAAAAAAACAAAAAGGTGAGGGGAACAGAATGCTCTGATAGTATTCTGATTATACTGATGTGTATGTATACACATATACACACATATATGTGTATGTGCACATGCTCTAGGTGACCCTGCGTGAGCAGGGGGGTTGGACTCGATGACCTCTGAGGTCCCTTCCAACCTTGGGCATTCTATGACTCTATGATTCTATGATATAGAATATAATTATAATTATATTCTATACCATCCATTATATACCATACCATCAATTTCACAGATGGGTATATTGTCCTACCTCTGTTTCAGTTACATATAGCTACCGAAATTGTGCAGTTTAGTCTAATTTATACTGACTGAGAATTTGGCCTGAACCTGATAGGACTGTGAATTACTTATTCAGAAGACCAATCATTCCTGGTTTAAGAAGAAAACAAGATGCCCATGAATCAGCTCTTATTTTCAGCTTACTACCTTTCTGTTCAGCCCACTGTATCTTGATGCCAACTGAGAAGTAAGATTTCCAAGATTTTTGAATGTGTCCTTGGTGTCCACCACATTCCAAGCTGCATATTCTTTAGTAGTACACAAATAAAGATAGTAATTACTAATAGTTGAAAGGGAGTACCACTGCAAGTTTTCAAAGCATGTATAGACACACATTCAGCCAGTTCTATATCACATGTATAATATGTGTACTGGAAATTTTGCAATCTCAAGCATTTTAGAGAACAGAGGAAAAAAAAAAAAGAAGGTAAGTAAATTGATGAAACAGAACAGAGGGATTGAATAGGTTTAAAAAATGGCAAGTGATTTAGAGCTGTAATGAGGAAAACAAAACCCTCTGGTTCAAAAGCAAGTGCTTTCTTGTCCATTTATGGAAAAATCAATATCTCATCCTAAAGCATCTGTAAGTAGATATTAAAAAAAAAGAATGCTTTATAGTATAATATATTTGCTGACCATGCATAAGTTCCATCAAAAATGGAAGCATAAATAACTGTGGAATATTGATAATGATGCTTAGAGAAAAAGAGCTGAATAAACAGCACTGAATAAAATGCGAATTGCCATTTTATCTCTCTGTTTTCTTGTAAACCTCTGTGCCATCAGATAGGAACAGTGTCCATCTCTAGCATTTGATCAAGATTCTTTCTCAATCAGCCTTTTTTGTTTCCTTGTCTTATTTTAAGCATAATTATCAGATTGATAAATATGAACATCAGACATAATGCTAGCAGCGCTTGGATTCTGAATTACTGCAGGATTGTTGCTTTTGGAGTGCAGAACAATTTAGGCCCAGAAAATGAACATGTTTCACTGAATGGATGATCTTTTTCAGCTAATAATAGTTCATATCAAATATAATTTTGTGAAAGATAGAGAACAACTTGCACACTGTTTGCAGAAACAAAGAGGAAAATGTTCCTTACAGTACTTACATATTATGAGATCAATTTTTCATTGAAGGACACTTTTCAGAGCAATTTCAATCCTCAGGTGTGTCTGTATGTTGCTGTGTTCCCTAAATATATATATGTATATGTATGTCACATTTAGCAGTACAAGGATCCAAGAGAGCTTCCATTTTCCCATTTCACGTCATATGTAAAATTAAGTTTAAATTCACAGTAATGATAATGGAGAGTGAATCATTGACATCTGGAGAATTTCTCTATTGAAAGTTCCCATTAGACACTATAATGCATGTACTAATTTATGCCAAGCATCTAACTCTACTTTTAATAAGTCAAGATACTTTTTCTTCGCAGCTCCATTACATAACACTGGTTCTTCTCCTCCTTAATAAAATGGATTTTCTGGAACAGGGTTTGTCCTGAAGCTCAACGTCAATACCTTCAGGAATTGTTCAGCCGGCTACTTGTAGGCCACTCAGGGAATGAAAACATTGTTGCCAACAGGAAAAGTTGAGCGATCTTCAATCAACAGGCTTGATGGAGTGGAGACGAGACCTTGGACACCATGAAGAGAGAGCAGGGTGGTGATCTGCAGACAAGTAGCTCATTCTTGTTTCTCACCGAGTGCTCCTTTTCTCCACTGCTTATCATATGTGATCAGCAGTGGAAACAGCTACTATACAGAGCTTTCCAACCCACCTGGTGTCTATAATATAAAACTGGCAATGCGCCTGACAACGTGCAATATGCAGTTGGGTTGAGGTGAGATCTCTGAGCTAGTGCATTTACTCTAACAACACATAATAAATATGAAAAGAACAGCTTCTGAAAGAGACCTGTGTAGCTGCTAACTGAGTCTTAGGAACAAAAGAATAGTTTTTTCAGCCCATACCTCTTACAGTGCCATTACTGTTATATGTCATATCTAGGGGTATTAAATAGTCTGGTAGCAATGTCTTGGACAGGTCTGAATTGCAAGATTTAAAGAAAACATGTATTTTCGATTTTCTAAGTCTTACACAGGACTATCTTTTGGAACACTTCAACTTTTCCCTTGAGTGGATAAGGAGATCTGCATGTTGGTAAAGAGATACTGTGTTTTCTGAACCACTGGGAAAGCAAGCTTGTGTACCAGATTTAAAGCATTGTGTTACAGAATATGCAGCAATACTGACCCTGCTTCCAGAGAGTTTTAAGTTTGTGTATCTGCATTCATAAGTTGTACACACATCCAGATTTTGTAAGGATCAAGTTATTGCTCATAATTTGCAGTTATTCAGCTTCAGTAGGAGCAAGAGGTCAGCAGAGCATTTTAAAAACATATTTTTGTCACCTTTTGCTTCACAATAAAACCTGCCAAAGGGTCAGCAAACATGGTATCATCATCAGTCTTTAAATGGCAGCAGTCTCAATTGCATGGAGCTTGCAACCTGCTGCCTAGATCACAGGGTAGAAGAAGAGCAGTGACAAATGGAGCCCAAGGGTTTGATTGATTATTTGCATACGGGATTATTGATGGGCCAGAGAATTTTCTAGCTTCCAATGCAGTCTTGTATTTCCACAAGTGCCACTTCAACTTTGTTTGATATGATGTAGAGCAAATCTATAGACACTTGAACGGAAAGGTTTACATTCCTGTAGCAGCTATGGGGAGAAATATGGATGGAAGAGAGTGCTAAATAGCACAGGAAGGCTTCGAAGCCTCTAAGAAAGGAGTTATTCCAAATACAATAAACTAATTAAGTGCTATTAGAAATAAAATGGAGTATATAGTGCATTTATATTGTATTTATGTACTTGTATTTATATACAATGTATATACTGTATATACTACCTGTATAGTATCTTAGGGAAGGAGTCCTCGTCTAACACTCTATGTATCTTCCTCTAACACAGGTCCTCTACTTGGACCAAGAGTTCAATCCTGTGGAGATGTGCCAAGACTGTACCAAGACTGCACCAAGACTGATAGAAATAAGAGATTTCGTTACTGAATGCCCTGTACTGCCTCTTAGAGCCTGCAGAATGTTCACTGTTGAACAAGGACTGCAGAATCAAATGAGTCAAACTGAAAATGTAGGCACAAGCTGTGCCTTGCATACACAAGCTGTTCACGACATCCAGTCACTTGCCACCTGGCTTTCCCCACCTTTAAAAGAAAATATATACATGGTGCTCCAACATTAAATATTTTGAGCCCATTAATAAATTACTATGGTTGTCAATCATGGCCAAAACAGACAAAAATAATCAGTCAAAAGGTAAAAGACTGTGAGCAGTATTTCCTCTCTTCTAACTCTTGCTTTTAAAGAAGAGGGAGATATACAGCTTCTTTGTTGTCAAAGGACATGCAGGGAAGATTTGGAAGGTGCTCTTTTTAACTCTTATATTTAGAATATTACAGAATCATAGAATAGTTGAGGTTGGGGAGGAAGGGACCCCTAGAGATCATCTAGTTGAAAACCCCTGCTCAGTCAGGGACACCTAGAGCACAGGGCACAAGGTGGAACCCAGGTAGGTTTGGAAGACCTCCAGAGGAGAGTCCACAACTTCCCTGGGCAGCCTATTCCAGGGCTATGTCACTCTCACTGTAAAGAAATTCTTCCTCAAATAGAGATGAAACCTCCTGTAATTTAATTTGTACCCATTATCACTTGTTCTGTCACTGGCCACCACCAAGAAATGCCTTAACCATGCTTAAGATTTCCCTAGAATATAGGGAATAAATGGGAGGCGGAGGGGCAAAATTATCTTCCTTTCTAAGATGCAATCTAAAGTGTTTATAGAAATATTCATGTTAACTCTACATATTTTTGAAGATAAGGCTTGTTCATATCAATCAAAACAGAGCAGCAGTAACAGAGTGAGTTTTCTTCAAGTAATTCTACCTGAAGAATCTGATGGTGTGCTTTGATATGCTACTCAATTGCGAATGTTCCCTAATGTCACATTTCAGCTTGTTTTCTACTCAGCCATCACAGTGAAAAGTAAGGGGCTCTCTTCCACTGCAGGTAGCTCTAACATCAGTATAATGGGTCTTCCAAAGGCCATCTCTTTCCTGAGGGCCCATACTCTCTTTTTAAATCTGCTTTATGAATTTAAGCAACCTTGTCTTATGCTTTCTTTTTTCTTTTTTTTTTTTTTTTTTTAGTGTTATAAATAATGTGCAGAA
>JAVCKT010024684.1:0-10813 GCA_032273925.1 Rhynchotus rufescens | reverse complement strand
TATGTTTTTTTCTGCACTTCATAGGCAAGGTCTCACAGAAAGGATACTTTTCCCCTGATATCACTGATCCATGTTAGATTCATTTCAAAGAGATTAGTGTTAGTGTGTTATCTTTCTTTTAGGCTATGTCTAAAGCTATAGTCGTTTTCTTTGAGACATCAGTATGAGAACTGTTTGAATGAAAGAAAAGGGGGAAACAAACTTTCACAAAAAAAGTCAGGATTCTCTCTTTCCTAAAATAATACTATCAAGGTTCTTGTTTCATGTTACTCCAGAGATGTGTGAGTCCTTTCTTGACTTTAGGAAATGAAATACGATCAACCGTAATAAAATCCTTCCAGAAAGCCTTTTAACTACCACTTTTGAATCTGGAAGATACTTGCTACATATTTGGGAAAAATCAAAACTGCAGTGAGCTCTACCCTTCTGTAGTAAGAAGGGCAGAGCAAAATATGGAGTTAATATTTTGTAAGCTCATTTAGAAAAAGGAAATAGAGGGTCTGATTCTCTTTGTTTTCTTCTTTTTTTTTTTTAACGAGAAGAACTTTTACTAATTGTTAGAAAATTGTCCCCATTGTTTTGAGGACATAGTACTCCAGTTATAAATTACTGGTGTTTTTTGGGCTGAAGAGCTAAAACGGTAATCACATTCTGCTAGATGTAAAAGTAGGTTACTTAGTCCATGGAAATTGTAGAAATTTGTGTTGCTTGCTTCACCTGCCTTGCAGGATTTTGAGGCAGATGGTGAGACTGTCTTAACTAGGGAACTCAGACACTAGCTAGTAATAAATACTGTCCTTGATTTTTAAAATCAGGACCAAGATATCTGTTTGGTGGATTCTGTGATTATTCTTACTTCATTACCCAAGGTAAGGCAAGGCAAGGATTTATTTTTATTTTTTAATGGAGTTACGGGGATAATTTACTGTATATTTTCTCTTATGAATTGTCCGTGTGTCTTAATGCCAACAACCTTTTGTGACACAAGAAATTCTAACCTATAAAATTAACAGAACCATTTTCACTGATGTTGGACTATATTTTATACATCACCCACAAAAGCCCACAGTACCTTGGAGCAATCTGTGATCCACACTGCGGGAATTCAGCTCCTTTTAACTGGCTACAGCATAGTCAAAATTGTAACATGCTATGTTTTATATCTTTGCTTTTCAATAAAATCCTTTACTGCGTACTATTTTAATACTCCCCCATCTTGAAGGGAAGAAAAAAAAAAAAGAGGAGGAAGGAGAAAATATCATATTTCCTAACATATAAGAAAATTTTAGCAAGTGATGAAAACTCCCGTTTTCCCATACAATTGACAGTAGCTGTCTGTATTCTGTACCTACATGATCTTAAGTCTTTTTCTCCTGCATCAAGCATACACGGAGGGATCAAGAGTGTATAAATAATTTTGCTGCTGTGCTTAACTTGTTAGACTATCTCCACAATCTACACATGATAAGAGAAGTTGATATAGATCTATCACATTTAGGCAGAATTCATAGCTACTAACAACATTTATAGGGATCTGGAATTTCTGCTTCATTAAAGTTGGCAAAATTCCGGCTTGACTGAGAAAGAACTGTAATACTCTAAGAAACTTGCTTAGCAAAAATAACTTTAAAACTCTACTTTTTGGTCAAGTGGTTGAGCAGCTTATTCAAAGAGAATGAGATTTCTGCCTTCAGAGTGACTTCTACATTGAGTGCTTTGTTTGTAAATCTTTGCCTCAGCCCTTGACCTAAGCACATTGATTACTATTCTAGAAATTACTGAACAGCACTGGAGTATGAGTATACTTGCAGGGTGACTGTCATGAATCCTGACAACATTAATATCTAATATTGGTTGCATAGCATCAGTACTCTGCTGCTTGCCTCATATTCAGCAAATGTATCATACATGCAAAGTTTTCACTTCCACTGTGAATGGGGCTGCCTGTTGCTATTATCTGCCTTGCCATGTGAAATCACTGTTACATCTGTAGGGATAATTTAAGGCACACTTTTTCTTCCAAGATTCTGCATCTCTGGAATTTTCTATAACCCTAGTGCTGTATCATGAAGGACTGACACAGAATTGTGTACAAGACACCTTTCCTAGACTATTTCGCTGGACATTTTCCTATATACTCATTCTTTTCATGGGTACGATCTACAAGAAATCCAATAAGAGAACACAAATTAAAAAGTAGCAAACCTTAGATCTGTTCCACTCATTAGCTCCTTTACATAAGGCATAAAAAGTGTGATCTCAGTTCCTCACTGAAGTGAGTTCCTCAGTAAATAAAAGATGACTAAAGAGGAGTTCAAGTTAACTTAATGCATTTCTAATTGGTGGAATGCCTTCTAACAAATGCTCTTTTTCTTAAAGTCTTTATTATTTGGAACCTCAGGTGTCATCCTAATAAATCTGCATGCAATATTTGGGTCTTCCTGGGCACCTTGACAGTGTGAAGTTTCGCTAACTGATCAAGGATGAGTGGCTCCTTCCTCTTCATAATCAAGATATTGTGCCATGTTCTTCATGACATGCAACAAGCGCTTAGATGACTGTGCCTGCTCATTGTAACATAACAAAGAATGAAGCTGTACTGTAAAAACAAAAAAAAAGATTGTTGCCAAAATATGGTTTGTTTTCTGAATATAGTGTGAAACTAATACTCTGGATACATCTCTGAAGTGAGTACTTAACAGAATGCAGGATCCAGCTCCAAGTCACTCTCGTGAAAATCAGATTTCTCTATGATTTAATCAGCCTCCTCTTATAAGAGTCATCATTCCCTGTAACAGTGAAACTGCTGGCCAAATTGTTTGAATGAATGCAAGAGATTTCATTTTCAGGGGAAAAGAATTAGATTGAGAATTCAGGACATCATACAAGAAGCAAGTCACCATTTTCAGAGGTAAATGAGAATATTACTTCTTTTACTTTAGTTTCTCCCATAGTGTTCTCAGACACAGTTACAGAGAATAGGCATTTTTCATAGGCAAATTTTCATAAGGAAAATGGTATTAGTCTGTTTCTCTTTTATGGCTAAGGAAAAACACAGAGATAATATCTCAAATATTAAACACTTGTTAGGTGGCAGACTATTATAATGTCTTTCTAGGTAAATAATTAAACAGGAGATGGCTAGTTTTTTCTTAACATGTTTTATTAATTGGGACAGTCTTTGTCAACTGAATGAAATTACTGCATTGAGTTTCATTCACAGATATGGAACTAAAACCTGTATATCTTAATGGACTTTGACCTGAAAATGCTTCCACTGTCATTCTACAGCACATTTTTCAGGTTGCTGTTGTTTGTTAAAGGATATGATATACTAAATGACAGTACTATTAGGATAAACAAAACAATACTTGAATCTCTTCTTAGAGAAATTTCTGTCTGATTTGAGGACTAAACTGCTCAGTTCATTTGTCACTTAATACTAATTTGGAGATTAAATAGATGAAAAATTATGTTAAAAACAATTCTTACCTTTGGAGCAGGTCTTCTTTGAATTGCTATATTCTAAAATACAAACAACAAAAGAGATTTATATGAGCAAGTTTTATTCTGCTTTTCTTCATAAGTGATGGTCATTTTCAGTAACCACTAGGCACTGAGTAAGTACTATACAGTGTCATAAAATACTTACTTTCAGCAGTTAGCTCTCGTTGTGTTCTCCCATCATCTTGGTATTCATCTAACCATCTTTTATTGCAAAACAAAAATAATGTAATTAATAACAATTATCATTCATGTTGCAAGAGATCTCACTATTGCCTTCACTCTCTTCAACTGTATTTTTATTCTTTTTGCCAAATTACACCTATAAAATTCTTCACAGAACTCATTTCATTTTATACCTTTATAATAGTTAGCATTTTTCACATTCAGGGAGAATTCAGTTGACTCTATCACCATCACAAAATAGAAATTTGCATGGAAGTTAACACCATACAAAGTCCTAAGTATATACAGTAATAATATTCAGTTGTACATTTTTGAGGGAACTGTATATAACCTGCAATGTTCAGTTCTTTACACTTAAAATGTTGTACGACTCCTGAGAGGAGTATTTCAGATCCCAGATATGGCAGTTTCTAGAGCTTTTATAGATAATCCTCAATGAACTGAATTTGTCTTTTCTTTCATCTTGATGAATTAAAGGAATATTTCTTAAATCTCATTTCATTACAAAAACACACTCTTCATTTGATCCTCCTTAATGATATAATAACACTTAACAATTGTTCAAATTTTCCTAATTTGAAAATAAATATGTTTTATCAGGTTCCATTCTATTGGTTCCAAGCTGATGTAGCTTTTGTTCAAACTCAAGCATCCATATCCATTTAATTACTTATATATAATAAAATTATATGAACAACTCTCTTGTGCATGAAGACAAGATGCCAACGTATTTCAACTATTGTTTTAATAAATATCTTGATTAACTTTTGTGAACTTCATCCCCTCTTAAGAATGACAATGATGACTAGCAGTTTCTAAAAATATAAACTTTGATACATTGGCAGCACTTAGTCTGCAGACAAAGAATGGCAGAATCTTTCTAGGTCTACGCATAGTGCCTCTAATCTTTTTTTCCAAGAGCTAATAATTTCCTTTTGACAATGCAGTTTTATAGCAAACTCAGACTCTTCATTAGGTAAACCTCCCTTTTGAAAAGTCTCATAAAATCTCCATGACTTTAAAAAAACAGTTATCTCATTTGTCTACTTTTCCAAAGACCAGCACATTTGTGTCAACTGCAGATTTTCCAACGACTTGCACATTTGCTGTCAACTGCACACCAAACCAATTTAGTCTATATCAGCCATGTAGTCTAAATTCACAAAATCTGAAACTTTAATAACTACTGGAACAGAGATTTGGACATTTTTTTTTCTTTCAATTTTGCCCATGGCAGCAAAACCCTAGACTTAATAAAATAGAGAAGTAGCTATTTGCCAAGTGAAAAGACATATTTCAGCTCTCTTTAGGAGGACTGCTAGCATTCCCCGAGTCTACAATCAAAGGTCTTTTCAAAGATTTCCTGTATTAAAGAACTTATACTAGTTCTGCATAGGGCTACAAAGATGATTAGGAGATTGGAACATCTCTCCTATGAGAGGAGATTGAGAGAGTTCAGACTGTTTAGCTTAGAAAAAAGAAGGCGGGGAGAGAGTCTTATCAATATATACAAATTTCTTAAGGGAGAGTGTCAAGGGGGTGAGTTCAGACTATTTTCAGTGGTGGTCAGCGACAGGACAAGAGGCAATGGGCAAAGTGAAACATATGTAGTTCTGCCTGAATTTGAAGAAAAACTTGACTGTAAGGATGACAGAATACTGGAACAGCTGCCCAAAGAGGCTGTAGATTCTCCTCCTCTAGGAATATTTAGAGCCCGCCTTGCCACAATTCTTTGCAATTTTCTCTAAGTGACCCTGCGTGTGGACTAGATGATTTCCAAAGGTCCCTTCCAATCTCAGCCATTCTGTGGTTCTGTGACTTATGTACAAGGTCTTCAGAAAGAGAAACTGACTGAAATCCATGTAACTACATCTTCCCACATAAAACAGATATTTTCATAATCTGTGTAGATACATACATACATAAATAGAGAGAGAGTTGAATAAAGGAAAGATCAATGCACCTTTCCTCCTACGCTACATTTTGCTTTGGTTTTCTTTGCCTTATAGTGTGACTGCTTCCCATAAAACCCAGCACCTTCACTGTTTGACTTTTTGTCAAATACTTTTTTGACTCATTCTAAATTTTGCATTTCATGTTGGTTGAAAAACTCTTGAAGAGTGACCATATTTCTATGTTGCATGAATATGCCAGTTCTTTAGACTTGTTTTCTTTAGACTTTTGTCAGATCAAAAAAGTAATTCTGTTTTTTCACAAATGACATACCTATTACAAGGAAATGCAACCTCTTGAGCTTCCTTTCCTTCTCCATGTCTGATGATGATCTTATCCAGGAACCATCCATTGCCTGTATTGAAATGTCAAAAGTTTATCATCTGAAAAAATATATTTTTAAATGTTGAAAAAAACCCTTTTTTTTCCAGCAGAAAAAAAAGCATATCCCATTAGCACAGAACTCACTGGAATGGATGACATAAATTAACACAATGAAAGCTTTATCATTCTACATCCCTTGAAAGATGTGATCAGTCACAAGGCTGTTAGGGAAAATCTGCTCATGCTATTGAGATCTGTGTGAGAAACGGAATTCTTGGTCCTCTGGGAATTAAATTTTTATTGCATATAACAGTGTCAATTAGCAGACCATTAATATCTATTGTTCTCATCTCCTTGTGTTCTGAAAAATATATGCTTCAGCTTTTACAGTATATGCTCATTTAAATACACTACAAAGTCAAAATACTGCATAAATCTGCATGAACATTAGATTAACAAATTCTGATAGAAACAAGTTTGTTGAAAACAAACAGAAAGTGTTCTTCTAGACATGTGATAAGCCTCTTCAGAAAGCTTTGCAAATTTGCATTTTTAAAGCCTAAGTTTCAAGGACATGCTTTTTTTTCTTTGCCCTCTATTAAGAGAGGAAAGGACATTCTTTGCAAAATCTACTTTTTAAAATATGAACTGTAAAATTTATTGAAGACCTTTTTTAACCCCTTGCCCAAGGAAACAGCACAAAGAATTTTCTCTTGGTCTTGCAGTGGGAACAATTTACATCCATATAGCATGGAAACCACAGACTACAGACTCCTTATTGGGTTTACTTACCTTCTACCTGCTACTTAGTGATAGACTAGAGAATCTTTTTTCTACCAGTAAATCTACACAAGTAGTAACACACCTGCAAATATTATATGAATTGTAGATATTAGCAATATAAATAGTAAAAATAAAGACAAAATGCATATCAGTCTCTTAGATGATGATTGAAGGAAAAAAAACCTATCCACCAGCATGATACTAAAACTTATTAGTATGTAACTGCTACTGACCTCTTACATTGCTGGATAAAATAGCGTTTAAGAACTTGATTTATCTAAAGGATAGATTACCCAAAACATAGTGGACAGAGCATTGGTCCAAACTTGGCTCAAGGACAGAACCCGCACAATTATGGATTGCTTCCCAACATATTTGTTTTTTTTTCAGATCCTTCTCAGGTACAGAAAGGAAAAAGAATAAAGCTAACAAGGTCTTATAATCTTAAAAAGTGTTTATATTGTTCCCTAATAAAAGCATATATTACTGAATATCAAATACCTATGTGACTATGTAAGCAAATGACTGCTTTCTATTCTCTCAGTCTTCCCCTACGTTCTATGTTTTATTACACTTAATTCTGCATCTAATTTTCAATAAAACAGTACAAGGTGCCTGTATAGAGAACATGGCAATCTCTTTAGATGTTAAATGTATTTGTTTAATTAAATCTTATATTCTCACACAGGAGGATCGCAGAGGAACACTGGCCAGTGGGGAAGCCAAATAAATATTCTGCTCTGACCTCTCCCAGGGTTGTCAAAGGAGAGCTGTCAGCCCCATGGTCTAGATGTGAAACACATCACCATGAGTCAACAGGAGTAGGAATTGTACAGGATCTGCTATGTATAGTATGTTTAGGGGTGCTAAACATACCTACATCTGCTATGTAGGTATGGTTAGGGGTGGGACCAAAGTGGCAAAGCGCAGTATCAAGGTAGCTTGGGCAACAAGCATGGGGAAATAGAAGAAAAAGGGATTAAAATGAGCAGGTTAGCTGTGAAGAGATTGCTGGTCAGTATGTTTGTGACTCTATATTGCATATATATACACACATATTTATATATGTATATATGTATGTTTCCCACAGACTTTCTGATCAATCAGAAAGGGGCACTGGATGAGGCAGCTGGTACTGTTTTTGTTTGTGTGAGTGTGGAGTATTCCTGACTCTGTTTTCTATGTGACTGACTGTGCATAAATATAAACATATATATATATAAAAGTATATGTATACACATATACATGTTATTGTGTATGTTTTATATGTGTCCTTATGTATATACCTAATGGGAATACCTGCACAGCCTGACGACTGGTTGATCCTGGGGTCACAAAGCTATGCTAAACTTGCTTCTGACACCTACTGTATTTGCCCTCTCCCTAACAGCAGTAATCACAGCTAGAAAAGGCTCACAGAAATTTCAAGTAACCTCTCTGGAAGTTTGTGCTGATTCTCAAACTGCCATGCCCAACTTTGTGTTGAGTCTGATTCCTACCTAAGCTAGCAGATTTCCCCCATACATAGTACAAAATGCCTGCTCTATCTCGTCAGTTTGACTCGCAGCTTGACTTGAATCAATGTAATGACAGTTTAAAATAAATTAAGTGAAGAAGGCATCATAGTGCATTACTTAGAGCAAGTTGTGCTATTTTATCCCGTGATAAACTTAGCTCTGACCTGTGTCAAAAATCTGCAGTTCTTGTTAATTTCAAAATATAAGCCCTCTTTCAAAGACAGAAATTATTCCATTGAATTCTCAGGGATTAGGTCGTTTTGGCCCTGCCAAGAGTTTAGCCCCATTTGAACCCACAGGTTGTGCTTCACTGCGACTTAAAGCTCTGCTTGAATTGCAAGTCGCAGACATGGGTCATCCCCTGGAACTGTTAGGCATATATGTGTAATTAGACATACATGCTTTCGGATTATTTATTATGATTAAGTCTTTGCTGATGGCTTCTGATAATTAATGCATTGCTTAAATATTATCATTTCCCGTGCCTTAAAGTAAACCAATGTTGCTTTGAAATTAAATTCACAAATTAATGACAAAATACATGTTTTGTCACATGTAGTTAGGTTGGCAAGATGCATTTTCAAAAGTGGAGTCTAAGAACAGATTCTAAAACCATGCTCTGAAAACTAAATAAACAACTGGATTTTTGAAAAAGTCTGAGCACCCATGAGCTTACTGGTGAGAATACCAAAAAAAATGAATATTTGTGTCTCCACTTCAAGATATCCTTAGATTTCCTTTGGGAGTTGAGCCCCTAGCACTACCTTCACACATCCTGAATGCTATCAGGTCTCTGAGTGCTATCAAGGCTCTCCTGAAAGTGAAAACCAAATGGCAGGAAAGAGAGTCTACAAGATTTATGCACAAGATTATGAAAGAGTATGAATTTATACTGGAGAAACAAATGCTCACATTCCAAATATTAAAATTCTCAGCCACATGTTTAGATTTGTTATATGAGCAGTACAACTTAAGGCATTGTTGAAGATTCACATGTTTGTTTTCATTTGAATAATTGTCCGTTGCCTGTGATGTTATCAGCGAGGAGCACGTTATCTCATAGCAGCGTCAGCCTTTTAGATCAGTACCAGTTGGTGCTGGGGAAGCAGTTGACTGATCCTGGAATGATACATAGACGTGGAGGTTGCATGGGGATATCTATGTTTATGCACTCTCTCTTTTCTGCCTGTAATGCACATGTACATGTATGCCATCAATTACTCTGAAGTCCCCCTTACACTTGCCAAGTCCGTCATTGCCATTTCCCCTGAGAAGGGTGGGATACTGATGCAAGACGCTGCATTAGATGGACGTTCCCCTCCCTTGAACCAGAGTCTGATGACATGTCTGCTAAAATGCGTCAGATGGTTGGGGAAGGAGGGAGAGAGAAACTGACAGAGAGGGATGTCTGGGTGGAGGGTTTTGGTTTTAATTAAGACAAGTAAAGTTGTGTTTTCCAAGCCCTAAATTGTGTTCAAGCCTGGCAGAAGCTGCTGGGCGAAAGTGACTTTTCAGGTGGTTTGGATGCCTTCCAAGGGATCCTCTGCTTTTGGCGGCTGTAATCCTGGGTCATGTTTGGTGTGAGACTGCAGAGTGCTCAGGCTGGAGGAGACTCCCAGAGGTGCCACCAGAGAAGGACGCCAGGATGTAACTTTTCTGGACAACAGCCCCAAAACATCCCAGCCTCAGAGCTGCAAAGAAGTTTCCCTGTTAAGAAGAATGTTTTTTCCATTCCCTTTGGTCAGAGGGGCAAACATATTGGTCTGATCTCTTCCCTACTCCTCATTAGTCCCTGGAGACCCCAAGGCAGCCCTTGTTCTGTTCTGGCCCACTGACACTGCCTTTTCCTTCCTGCATCCCTTCTACTTCTCTTCACTCCTTCTGGTTGAGATCTCAAGATTACCTGGGCCAAGAACCTTCTGTGTCTGTGTGTTAATGCAGCTTGTAGTGTGGAGGGACCCTGATCTCATCACGGCCTCTCAGGCACTACTGCCACAAAACTTAGATAAATGAAAGAAATTGCAAGTTATGGAATCTCCTACAATCACCAGCAGCCTTTTTGCTGCTTCTCTTTCCACCCCAATAGCAATGAGTTCTCTTTCTACAAGAGGATTTGCGTTCACTGCAAGAGAAAGCTAGGAGGTTTCGAGTGGTTGTCTAAATTTTGTGTCTGAGGCTTTCCTATATAGGCAAATGCCATTTTTGTCTCCAGATCCCTGTGTTTATTTAGAAATGGTATTTGTGTTGCATACAGTGGTCCCATTCACAGGCATGCTTGCTTTTTCATTCTTGAGATACTTTCTCCCCACTGTCATTCTGGAACTGCTGTAGCTGGACAGTGCTATAAATTTGCCTCATGAGTCATAATCCTCATTGTGCTGGAGCGCTCTGGAAGCCAGCTCCAATCCCGTGGAGAAAGACTGACATTACTCCAATTCATCCATACTGGAAAAAAATAAATAAATAAAAAAAAAAAAACAAGACAAGACAAAAACCACTAAAAAAACTCCACCCTTCAGATACTTCTTAAGAATTACCAAAAAAGC
>JAVCKT010024683.1:0-22374 GCA_032273925.1 Rhynchotus rufescens | reverse complement strand
CCATCCCATCCCATCCCATCCCAGCCCCTCCCATCCCATCCCATCCCATCCCGTCCCCCTGGCACTGGGGTCTCCCCCTGGGCTCCGGGCTGTTTGCAGCCCTGCAAGGCTCACTCATGTGCCCGTATTGGGGGAAAAACCCCTTAATTTTGGGGGGAAAACCCCTTAATTTTGTCCTCGGGGGAGCACACTTAGCTTTGTGTGAGGAGCGGGCGCAGGTGGGAGCAGCGCTGGGGCCAGCGGAGGGTCTGGGAGCGGCACCGGGGGTCCCGAATCAACTGGAAAAAATAATACCTAGAAAAAAGGAAAATAAAGGCAAAAGAGCAGGGCCTGGGCACCGGCAGCACCCACCTCCCGCAGCCCCGCGCCGGCCTCCGCACCCAAGGGAAACAGAGCCACACAGAGCTTTTAATTGTAATTTACTTTATTATTTTGTAAATTTGAATTTTACAAAGCGTTTTACAATTAATGATCACATTGGGTTTTATTTGTTTCATTTTTAATGGATTTTTCATCATATGAAAACAGCTATGAGCACAGTTCCGACTGGAGGGGGGGAAGTCCTTAATTTTTTTTTTTTCTTTTTTTTTAGTTACCGATATATTGTGTCAGCCATGGCTACAAAATAACAGTCTTAACTATATAGAGTAAGAGCACATAAATACTAGTGAATAATGCACGATAAAAAAAAGCTAGCATCGTTCGTGGCTGAGACAGTTGAGAAACAGAATTGAGTGGTACTGTGAGATTCTCCTTACAGCACAGAAAGTATTTTTAACAGTCATGAATTACAGTACTACTTAATACCCTATGAAGACGCTTTTAAAAACAACCTTGTACTTTAAGTCCTTTTTTCCCAAACATTCTGTCCAAAGGATTAATGTTCTATTTGAATCAAGTGCCATCCAAATGTTCAAGTCAAAAATATTTATACATTTATACTTAGTTGTTTTCTTATTTATTTATTTTTTGTCTGCTAAAAATAGTATTGCAAGTTTTGGCTTTTTTTTTTTTATTTTTTGACATAAAAATCACAATTCTGTGTGTGCAAAATGCTTAACAGTGGAAGAAACTGGGAAGGGGTTTCCAATTTGAGTGCTTTAGACTTCGGCGGAGCCGGAGGGGCTCCGGGCGGGCGGGTTTGTCTCCGGCTCTCGCCTGGCACCACCACCACGGTGACCCAGTTATACAGCAGAAACAACTCTGAAACAGTAGTTTAAGCCCAAGACAGCTCTGAACTCTCAATTTCGCATTTCGGATTTGCCGCCGGGAACATTCCCAGCAATTTCCGTGAAAATCAGCAACCCGAACCAAACCCTTGCAGGAAAAACGGCCGAGGAAAACGCCCTGACGGGAAGCCCGGCCCAGCTCCAGCTTTGCCGGGGCTGATAAAGCGGCACCGGCCACCGTGGCGCCCCGGGGGCTTCGCCGGCACCGCGAGGCAAGTTTGCAAAAAGGGTGGAATTTTGCAAAAAGGGTGGAATTTTGCAAAAAGTGTGGAATTTTGCAAAAAGGGGTGGAATTTTGCAAAAAGGGATGCCACTTTGCAAGGGGGATGCCACTTTGCAAAAGCAGCTTGGAGGTCCCATTTGTGCCACTTGGAGTCACCACGGTCTGCTGGGGAGGCGCCAGCCCCGGGCGTTCGCTGCGGTTTTGGGGCAGAACTGCTAGTTTTGGCGCGTATGCATGGAGGGAGGCAGCAGCCCCCTGCCAGGCAGCATCGCAGGGGTGGTCGAGCCCTACGCTCTATGGCAGCTGCATGTAACTCGTATGCTTATTCTCCATTTGCTTTAAAGGTGCTTGGTATAACTTTAGATATATAATATACATGTAATATTGCTAATAGTCAAGCATAAGAATAAAGGTGCAGACATACCATAAATACTGATGCTTTAATTTTTTTTTTTTTAATACTACCAGACCTAGATGAATGCAGTTTCCTATTCACATTATAAAGCAGCCCCAGGTTCTATAATTTAAAATAGTGTCGTAAACAAAGAGGAAGGAAGGAGTTGGTAATGATCTGATTTTGCTCAATCCGTTTTCCTTGGAAAAGAAAAATAATAATAATAATAAAAAAAGATCAAAAAATTCTAAGGCACTCAGGAAAGCCGCATACAATCGATGGACTGCTCTGTTCTCGCTTTACATTCAGTATTTTATAGGGGTTATTTTTTTTTTTTCTCGGAAGAATACAATCATTATCCACATAACATCTTCAAACATATCATTAATCCTCCACACACAGGAAACATTAGTGCAAAATGCTTGCCCTCATCTACCAGATAAGGAAAAACCCAACGCCCTTCACATTTTAGAAGTTTGCCTTCCTAATAATAATAACAATTAATATAACAAACAAACCCAAATAAAAAAAAAAAAAAGAAAAGAAAGAAAAAAAGAAAGAAGGAAAAAAAAAAACAGACAGGAAGTTGTGCTAGGTATAAAAATATATTTTTTCACTGTGCAACTCGACTCTCTTCAGACTCTGCCCTAAGCCGCTCCGCGTCATTCAAGTACTGCTGCCACCGCCGCCCCGTCCCCCCCGGCCGCAGGGACGTCCCTGGGGGGGGTTTGGTCCAGCACCCGTCCCGAGCGCCCCGGAGGAGGAGGAGGAGGAGGAGGAAGGTCCTGCTGGGCTCCATCACCCCCCTTAGAGGCTCTCGCGGCCCCGGCTCGGTGGCCAAACCCTCGCCGAGCCCTTGGGGGGTCCCTGCGAGGCTGGGGGGCCTGGGGCTGCCCCGGGGGGCCTGCGATGCCCCCGCGCACGGGGGGCTGCGGGGCAGGACCCCAGCTTTGCTGGCGCCCGCGGGTAAAGTGCGAGTGCGGCCCGCGGGCGCCGCGGCCCCGGCCCCCCCTTGCATAGGTCTGCGGTGCCCCCCCGGGCTCGGCCGTCACCAGGTGCCACCGGCTTCAAGTATCGGAGACAACAAAACAAATGGCCAGAAGTCGGGGCCGTCTCTCGCCCCTTCCCTCCACACGCACACTTTACATTTTTTCTCTTTTTCTTAAATTTAAATACAAAGAAGGAAGAAAACCCTGAGCAAAGCGCCGAACTCGGGAACCGGGAGAGGGGGAACAAAAACAACCGACGGGAGCCCCAAAGGGACCGGCCACGGCCCCCCCGAGCAACTCTGTGCACTTTGCGCTTGTTCATAGCTCCAAACCTCCCAACGAACACACCACAAATGTCTTCAAAGCAGGCATTCTCGTCACAGTAAAGTAATAACTGAAATAATAACAACGACAACAGAAAACTCGAGCCACATTTGGCCCGGGGCGGCACCGCCCGGGTTGCAGCGCAGCCTCCAGCCTCGCAAACCTCGCAAACGCACCCCAAAAACGGCCCTGGGAGCAGCGGCACCCCGTTCCGGGCCCCAGGTCCATCCTTCCCATCGCCTTCCCCGCGGGATGTTCCCCGGCGGGAGCGCCCCAGGGCTTCCTCCTTCCCGAACGCCCCCCGGGAGGGCACCACGCTGCAACGGGGGCTGCTCCCTCGGGAGCTGCAGCCGGGGCGGGCGATGCCCGAGGCGGCTCCGCGCGCGATCCCGACTCCCGAGGAAGCCCCTGGGCTCCAGGGAAGCCAAGGCAAAACCCGACACTATCCTCAACGGAGAGCCCGCGGCTCTGGCCTCCTGCTGGAGGCTCCGGCCTCCCGCCTCACTCCGGCCTCCCGCTTTCCAACAGGAGCATCCTAGGAGTTTCCCAGGCACCCTCAGCACCCGGCCGGAGCCGCCCGCCGCAGGCGCAGCCCTCGGGGCGCCCGTCGCCTTCCCGCCCGCCGCGGAGCCGCCTGCGCTGGAGGCCAAGGCCAAGGAGGGCTTTACTGCTGAGCTGAGCAATGGATGGGGTGGTGATGACGGGGGGGGGGGCGGGGGGGTGGTTAGCTTTTCTCCTCCCCTTCTGAAAAAAAAAGAAAAAAGAAAAAGAGAAAAGGAAAAAAAGAAAAAGAAAAAAAGAAAAAAGCTACAATCTTATAGACTAACCTCAGGAATATCAAAAAAGGAGCCCAATATTTCTTTTTTTTCTTTTTTTCTTTTTTTTTTCTGTTTTTTTTTTTTTTAAGTAGGTCGCCACTGACCTAGTCGTTTACAGTATAACGAATGCGATTATTTCCTTCATAAATTTTAAATACAAGCAGAATAAAAATCACATTTTTTTCAGGCAACAGTAGCAGTTCAGTAGGTAAGTGGCTTGATCACATTTTTTTTGTTTGTTTGTTTCGTATTAGTAACGCATGCAAGCAGCTTTAGTATTACAGATCCCTTATAGGTCACAAACCATTAGCTCTCTCTATAAAGTCCCTCCGTAAGTACCATCCTGTCTTCTCACTGGAGTTTCTGGCCGGCTAGCGGAGCCCGAGCCCTGCTCGAAAGGTTGGGGAGTGCTTTGGGTATCCGATGCCAGCGGCTCCGTGGCAGCTGCCTCCTGTATAACGGAGCCAGCGCCTTCGGCATCCTCGCTCTGTTCAAAGGACGGGTTGGAGCCGTTGCTTAGATCTACGTTTACCGTGTTAGTTCTCAGGGCTACTATAGTCCCCGACTCGCTCCTCCGCTCTGCATAGATGCGCTGCTCGAAGACCTGAGCGGTGTTGGGCTGGAACTCGGCGTCCAGGGGGACACTGTTTGTGCTGGAGCCCATCACCGTGCGGTACATCTCCATCCCTTCGGGCAGCATGGACTTGATCTTCGGGAGCCAGCGCTTGCGGACGCGGCGCGCGTTGGTGCACATATCGGCCGCTATAACATTCATCTCGCTTTCCTTAAAGCTCGGGGCAAAATTCTGACAATACACTGCAACGACAGGGAGAATCACGACTGAGGACCCGGAGAAAGCAACAGGGGGAAGGCCGGGTGCTCGCAGCCTTCGTGCCATCCTACAAGCGAGCTGCCACCCATCCTGCACGCGGGTCACCAGCACGGTGGAGCTCCCTCACAAACAGACCTAGGGAACCGGTGTGCGCCAGGAGCTGGATATTGCACCTCAAGGATCGACCCTGCCTGGCCAAGACAATACCCTGCACACCTCACTCTTTGTATCGGCCACTGCAGAGCTAGACGTCACACACCTCCATCCCAGCCCAGTAAAGCCTCTGCTGACTGGGGGTCAAGCACTCAAAGCCAGTTATCACCTAAAGCGCCTCTGCAGGATATTGCTCTGTAAAATCCAGGGTGAGCGTCGCCTGGTGCCCTGGAATATGACTGTGTCAGCCTTGAACAAGGAAACCCACGTCCTACGGAAGCACGGGAGGATGATGAGCATCTTCTACAACTCAATGTGAGCCAGGACTAGTGGCCCTCCTGGCCAGTAACAAGCCCCTTTGCCCTATAACGCACTCCTCGTGTTCCAAAGAGCACCTGCAATAGTCAAGTACTTATCCCTTTGCTTTCTTGTGCCTGCTACAGCAACTAGTTATCATCATGGAAGTAGCAGAATGCTCTTCATAGACACACTCATCATCATGCACAGATTTCCAAAATGAAGGGTCAGCCACCAGCTGGTCCTACACTTCCCCAACCTTGCTAAATTTAAGAGCCATGTAATCATTAGCAACCAAAACCCATCAGGAGTCTCACCCGCAGGACAGCACGAGGGCTGCTGGGTTTAAACCAGTTGAGTCTGGCAAAGCATCAGCCCTAAAGCAGAGCTCAGGTGCTCTGGGATCAGACTAGACGAGCCTCTCAGAAGCTGAACTTTGTGCAGAGCTCAAATGAGAAATGCAAAAGCTTCTCTGGCTTTTTAAAGGATCTCCAACATGCAAAATTACTTGCAGCAAGGCTCCCATTTTACTTATTAAAAAGTTGATAAAACATATTCAAGGAAATGGACTCGCAAGCTAACAGAAATGTTGATGGCGAGATCCCAAGAGCAGAAGTTTGAAGCAGCCAGCCAAACACTTGGTTCTCAGAGGCCCATTTAGTACTTAAGAGCAAGGAAAGCCCTGGGCAGCCCGGGGACACTGGAGGGGCAGCGAGAGGTGCCCGGAGGACACGGATGCCCGGGGGACACGGCTGGGCCCCGCTCGTGTCAACGGGTGCCGGGGGTTCGGAGGCGGCGCCGTTCCCGCATCCCGGCCCGGCTCCGGGCGCGCTGCTCCGGCGCGGCCGCCCAAAGCCCCGCTTACGTTTCACGGCGTTGAGGACCCTGCTGTCCAGCGGCTTCCGGCTGGGATCGCTCGTGGACGACCGGATCCCGGTGCCGCAGCTGTTGGCGAGCGTGTTCCTGCAAGAAAGGCACGGGAAGAGCCTGACGCCGGGGACAGCCACCGGCCCCAGCCCAGCCAGGGGACACCCTCCTCCTCTCCTTAGTTTCTTATGGAAGAATCGCCCATTTATGTGCCCATTTATAAAAAAAGCAGAGATATAAGCAAAGCGAATGAGCAGGATGTAACGTTCACAGAAACATTATGCATTAATAGACTTAAACCAGCTGCAAAGGGAGCGCCCCGAGACAGCGTACGCGGCAAGACGACCTACCGATCAAAGAAGGTGGCCAGGAGACGTCTGAGGAGGACCTTGTGCTTCACCCCTGCACACAGGTGGCAGTTCATCAGCTGTCCCCGGGTGATGTAAACGCCCGAACCTGCGCGGGGCCAAGGGCAGAAAGCGGCATTAAATCCCCGGCGACCCACGAACGGGCTCCTCCTGCCTGGCTGCCTCGTCTCGCTCTGAGGCTCGGCAGGTTCGTTGGGCTAAAACAGCCCCAAAAGGCCAATGGGATTTGTGGAGAGGTCCCAATGGGATTTGTGGAGAGGCCCCATGAGTGCTGCTGTTCCAACCCCGCAGGGTCCTGGGAAGCCCCAGGCACCAATAAACCCCTAATTTTACCCATATAGCACAGATGTCTATGGAATTCAGATGAAAGGGTTGTTTTTTATAAAGGCGAGCAGCACAAGGCTCTCTTCTATGATTTCATATACACATATCAGATTACTTGTTCTTTCTGAAAGTCCCAATCCACTTGTCCTTTTCTTAAGTGAAAGACTGCAGATCTTATAACTAAAAGGAAAGAAAAGCCCTGCCTACCCCAGAAAAGGTACCTATTTATACTACAGATCTAACTGCTTCCAAAAATCCTGCCCTGTAACCTCTTGATACTTCTATTGAGCTGGGAATTTTGCTTCTATTGCATAGGAAGTGCTGACTTTGAAATATATTGGCTTTAAGGGTGTTCTTGGGAAGAAAAAGGAATCCTGCCAAAGCAGCTTGGTGTGTTTGGAGGTTGGGAAGTAGATCCTCAGTGCTATATAGCAGGTTTCTTATCCTTTCCTTACCAAACACTTCTACTTCACGCACAGCTTACAAAAACAAACCACTCTTATGCCTCTGAATCTGCTTGCACGGGAGGTTATTCCATTTTTATAGTGCACCGTTGTAGGAGAGTTGTAAGGGGTTTTGATGTTTGCTTTTAATTAAGATTAAATACTGGGTCATATCTGCATGCAGAACACACTGTCTTGAAGATTAAAAAAAAATAAGAAAAAAATCTATTGGAGGAAAAAAATCACCTGCCAAATTTCCAGGAAAGCCTATGGCTCTCCCTTCTTAAGCCTGAGGATAATGGGATTGCTCAAGAACATTTAAGGGCCAGTGGGGGGATGACGACACCAAGAGCCCCCTTGGCTTGGGGGTGCCACCGGGTCCAGGTTCCACTCAGTGACCATTAAATCCCTCGTGCCGAAGGTGGGCGCCGCTCCGGATCGCAGAGCCCCCCTTAGCACCATGCCCTGCTCCATCCATCCATCCATCCATGCATCCATGCATCCATCCATCCACCCACCCACCCATCACATTCCCAGGACTGTTTCAAGGCTCATTTCAGCCCTTCCTAAACGAAGCTGATGCAGTTTGCATCCGGAGATGCATTCCAGAGAATCCGGAATATGGAGTTTATGGGACTTTCACGGAAAGTGGCTTCTCCCATCAATGCAGGGTCCAACCACGCCACGGCCGAGACGGTCATTAGCAACCGAGCCTTTATTCAGCAGCACTTTTTGAGAGAGAAGCATCAGCAAGAGCCAGGCGCCGCTTTAATAAATAAAGAATAACCCGGGCAGCCACTATCAGTTAGAGATATTAATCTAGTTCTATTTTTTTTGCTTTCCCAGATTGAAAAATGTAAATCAAGCAGAGCTGCCTCAAGCCAATTTGCAGCTCGCGCTGTGAAAATAACCCACACCACTTGATGTTTTTGAAGGAGTCTCACATAAAATGTAAATGGGTCGAAAATGAATATTCCAGATAAAATAAATACTCGTGCCTTTCTGCTGTGTTGCTGTGCGTGCGTTTTATTTCTACCTTCCATTGAAGAAAGCTCTCCTTGATCACACAGAAACCTCTCCGGGTTATTTCTTGAAATTAAGAGTCTTTCTAGAGACTGCAAGGAAAACCCATGCTGCTCAGTGAGAGATAAATGACCAGAAAGGAAAGGACAACAGATCCGGGCTGATGGTGTCACCACTTGTCCTTCCCACATCAATTGTAAATTCAATCCCCAAATGGAAAAAAAATACCCCTAGATGAAAGGACCAATCCAAATGGATTCCTTCTTTGCCTTCCTAAAGGAAGGAAATTTTTCACAGCTTAATAATTTTTAGAAAACTTTTAAAGCTTTTCCAAAGCTTCTTCATTGACACTAATTTTATACCCACTGGCGGGTGAATCTTATAATATGAGAACTTTTTTTTTTTTTTTTTAATCTGGGCATCTAAATCACAACACAATTGTGATGCTGCCCACACCAATCAGGAAGAATACAAGCTGAGGAATTCAATTAAAATGCTAAATTAATTCAATTGAATAAATCCCATTAATGACATGTTTTTCTATCAGCAAATTAAAGGAAATTTAAGGTTTTTTTTTATATAAGATAATTAGCGATGAATAATACAAAATGACATTGCAAGGGCATACAATATGTACGACTGTGACAGGGATGCTCGCAAGAGGAAGGACACGTTTGGAGAAGGAAAATATCAGTCATCCTCAAGCACAGAGCAAGTTAACCCGTTAGTACCTGCGACGAGCTCTAGTTTTTCCCCGGGGTCTCCCTCTGAGTAGAGTTTGGGGTGACAGCGGTATCCGATTTGACTGATGAGACTGGCCGGGAGCGCGACCAGGTCCCGCCTGATGAGGACGCAGGAACGATTCTCCAGCGGGATCTGCTCTGGCTTTTCTTGAGCAACTTGAGAAAAACAAAAAAAAAGAAAAAAAACACACAAAACCCCATTAAAACAGCTTATCGTGCAACAACAGATCGTGTTTCGAGCCCGCCGCGCCGCTCCGGGAACGCGCGGAGCCAGGATGCCCGGCCGGCGGGACGTCGCCCTGGACCCTCAGCGCCTTCCTTGCCCTGCCCGCCGTCGTGCTCCCACTCGGCAAGGGGGACGTGGGGACCCTAACCACGCTTCAGCTTTTCCCAATTTTACCATTTTTTGAAAATGGGCAGCTCTGCACATCGGACTTTGTCTGTGGAGCAGAACTAGTCTCCTTGAAACATCTGAAGAAGCATCAAACTTACTCAACTTTGAGCAATAAATTAGCAAGGTTTGATAAATATCCGCTTTAATATCACAGCAACTCCAATCCCTGACTTTTTTTTCCTGCTGAAGCTAAAATCCAGTTTTGCAGATAAATACTACACCCAGTAAAGCCAACAGGGGCACCTCGCTATCCACTGGTCACCTCCTCTGCGCTGCACAGTGTCTCCCAAAAAGCCTCCCCTTAATTGACGCCTTTCCGAGGCCGGCGTTTGGTCTCAATAACAAGAAATATCCCAACCAACCGACCAAAAAATTTCATTAAGCTGCAGCCTCCAAACTGAATTACACCGAGCTACCAGGACCCAGCTGTGATTTCACTTAAAACATTCCCTTACAGCCCATTAATGGGACCTGCCACTGCCTATTAGCCAGCGGGCACGTTGAAGAGCTAAAACAACCGGGTTTTACTCCCAGCGCTGCACAATCGGGCGTTACGTGAGCGTACCGAGGATTAGCTTTCTAAAGCACGTTTGCAGCACAAGTCCACAGGCAGGCTTAAAATTACAAATCCCAGCAAAACAGGCCTGACCCAGGTGTGCACGGCGTCCGCTGCACTGGTGCATGTTGTGCAGCTCCTGAATTGCACCCCAATTGTATAATGATCTTTTTTTTTCCCCCTCCAAGAAGGTCTGATATTGTGGTAAGTGCTACATGTGAAATCAAATCTAGCTCAGTGCCTCACTCTGTATGAGTACAGATATAGGAAAATAAATAAAAAAAACCCCAGCAATTAGAGTTTCTGAATTTGAAATGTATCCTGTTTAAAGGGTGTCTTTTACTGTGGTTATTCTGATAATCTGGAGGCTTTTTTTTTTTCTCCTCTTCAATTGCCTCGATAAAATAACAAGTTTTGCAAACTTGTTGCTGCAGTAACCGAGCGGAAATGCCTCTTCCACAAAGGGATTAGTGTTCTAACTAGGACATGCCCTGCAATATTGCATTGTTCGGCCCCTCGGCGTTGCAAGGCACAGGGCTGGAAACATCCCCACCCTCCCCGCTCCCCTGCTGCCCTCGAGCCTGGAGCTGCTCTGCGTGCTGAGAGTCTGCAGCGAGGCACGGAGCTGCTTGAAGCAAACGGGGCTGGAAAAGCCCCGGGATGCCTCTTCCCTAGGAAAACCGCACAGGGATGGCACGCGGATGCGCCGGCGCGGTCCTGGATGGGCAGGGAGCAGCGGTGACAGAGCAGCCTGCATGATGTTTTAGAAGTAATTTCTCTCGCCCTCGTAGCCCGGTTATCTCTGCAAAGTGGGAGCGCTTTGTAGTGCTCCTAGAGCCCCATTTCCACACAGGATTTTTCACCAACTGAAATAGCTCCCCATTTAATAGCTCTTCCCGGAGGTGCTTCCACGCACACAGACCTCTGTGTTTGGGAACCTTGGGCTCACACAGCAAAGGCACCTGAAAGACCCCCTTATGTACTAACGTTTTCCACCTTAACCTCATCAAAAGCAGAGGGGCACTCAAAAGGGTATTAAAACCCTTTAATACCGGGACAAAAGAGACCAAACAACAGCCTATTCCACTCTCAGTTTTGGCAAAACGCTCTCACCAAAGCAGGTTACCAGGGTACCAAGGACATCACAAAATCAATGCAAGCCTTGGGTGGGAAGAAGCAACAGGAGCTATTGGAGGACACCTCATTAAGCATCCAGTTGGGGTCCTCCTCCACCTTCTTACCAGTTAGATATAGACTGAAAAGTCAGAATGACACAGGCTGGGCACAGCTGCTCGCTCATCATCAGCCACAGACACCAGGGTGGGATGTCCAAGGTCTTCAACGGAGGAGAAGGTCAATCCACGGTACCAGGGCACCAGGCGCCAGCATCTGGCACCTCGTCCTGTTCTAAACGCCCATTTCCGAGTCAAGAGGTGACGGGCAGAGGTTGAGATTAGGCTGTAATTATTTCCTACGGCCCGGGCTAATTGCAGGCAAGCTTGGCAGGGGAACCAGACTGCTCATCAGCAGGGCAGATCTTCAGCTGTTAGGAGAGGATTAAGGGATGAGCACACAGGCGAGTTATTTCAAAGCTCTCCGGTTATTCCCTCTTGGAAGGTGGGAAGGTTGTACATCTCCAGGGAATGCCCCATTGAGCAGTAGAAACCACTACACCAACAGATCCTCACCACGGTAAAAGGACAGGCGGTCGGTCCGCGCTGCTCCTTATCCAATATTTATATATTCTGAGACCGAAAGGGAGATTAGTCACTGCTCTGATCACACAGACGTCTCTTCAGGTGGCTTTGCTGGATAAAAAGCAGCATCCAAAGGAGGCAAAGCCAAGGCAGACCCCACACAGTCTCAGTAAGAGCTGTGTTATCCTTCACACTTGTAAAGAGTTTCCCAGCCTTAGGTGCCAGGGCACTTTGCAAACAAGCTAAGCACCACGGAGCTCTAGAGGCTGAGGGACATTTTCCAGCCCAAAACTGCAGACTTAGCACTGGGGTTCAGCTGGGCCTGCCTCAACCCTCAGCCACGTCCACATCCCATCCACTTCTATATCAAAACGACTGCAACCAAAGAAATTAAACATTCACAGCACCCAACAGCCACGCCACGAGACAAGGACAGATCCTGCTGCTTTGCTGCTCATCAAGATAAGCGCTCAGTAAAGCCCAGATCTGGGGCCAAACAGATCCCGATGCAGCAACAATGAAGCCTGCAAGAGAAAGAGCAGAACAACTATGGATTTAAAGCTAACTTCCTAGGGAAATTTCAAAGAACATGGTGTCAAGCCCGTTTCCTGAAAGAAAAGCAGCTTTCCAGGAAAACACTAATGTCCTGGACCCTGCATTGAGAAAAGCCAGGGACAACTCCACCTGGAAAAGATTCTGTGCTTTCGAAGACATGTCTTTTCATTTGTGTTGACCCATAGAGAAAATGGCATTGATCTCCGAAGGCAAATGCTTCACAAGACGAGCTAAAACTCATGCTAAAAAAGACCAAGCCCAATTGAATCCACTACTCTATTTTGGTTACCTCCCTCCTAGTGACCTTGCAGTCTATAAATCTGTCATTAAACGTGGGCACGAATCCTTTTTGGGATTGGTTTCGATGAAAGCACCGGTAGCAAACGCAACGATACTGCACAAAAATGAGCAGAGCTTTGGGCCTTCCCAGGCAGCTCCAGAGCCATCAATCGCTGCACAGGGGCCGGTTACGTAAAGCAGCAGCAGACAAGAGACACTCTGCTCCCATGTTTTCAGAGAAAGCAACTCTGTTTGGCCTTTATGCTCTGCAGAACAGGATAGTATTCGCTTCTAATTAATGTGTATCTTCGGAGGGCAGCAGCTCCTTTGCTTTGAGCGCGAGGGCCCACAATGGGCAGCATTGTTTAATGCAGTTTTGTTCCCGACGAAGAAAGGAGCCTACCAGCTACCGGAGAGACAGGCAGGAAATCATTAAAAAGCCAGCTAAGATAGCTACCAGTCAAACACTGATGGTTTTTATTTATTCAAGGATCTGCTTTGATCTCAGACTCACAGGGACGCTGCAGCTTGCAGCAATCGCTCGGCAATGGGCAAGACCCCAGGCTGCAGGCTACCAAGGCCATGGCCACGAGACTCACCTTGCCTGGCTCTCCTTCAACACCTCCTCACTGTCACATTTCAGCACGCTGCAGTAGGGGAGGAAAGAGCGTTTTGGGTTCAGAGAGGGAAAACAGAACTCAGGAAGGACTGACCCACAGCACAAATACATTTTTGTAGGGCCACACCACGAACCAAGAAGTCACCAGGCACTCTTAGGACACCAAGAGCATCTCTACCTGCCCCACTACTGGCCACGCCACCAGCAGTTTAGCTCCTACATCAGCATTTCAACAACATTTCTGTGCCATTCACCTATTTTCCCTCCGAGGGAGCTGCACGGGACGAGCATCCCGAGCCGGGCGCGCGGACCGCACACGACCCGCACGCACACGCCGCCGCCCGGCCCGGCGGGGACCGTTTACATTGGACAGATAGTACGTTTACAACAACGTACCGAAACGCAGAGATTTGATTTGTGACCTATTTATACACGGAGGTAATCTGGAATTAGTACAGGAAAAATATTACTGGTTTATAAATACCCCTATCTTGCTTTTGCTTCAGATCTCAGCCAGGAGCGAAACATCTGCCAGTCTAAAATTAAACATCTGTGTTTCACTGCGAGGAAAGAGGGACGAGGTGTTTTAATGCCAAAAAAGGCCAGGCGCGGGTGACCCCAGTGCAGGGCCCGGGCATCACCTGTGGCCACCGCTGGAGACCGGGTCCATCCACCAGGGAAACCTGCTCTGGATGGCGCCCGCGCACATCGGACCAAACCGGCATTTAATTTGCTAAAAAAAGGACTAATTCTTAGTGGTGTGTGTTGTCTGTGGCACGGTGGCAAGGATGCAGCTCCGAGCGGCTGCTGGGGACGTCACTGGCTGCCCCATCGGGGTCCCCGGGCGCTGCCAGGGCTGTCGCGACTCCGGTGCCTCCCCGGCCCGCTGCTTCCCGCCAGGAATCGGCGGCCAGCAGAGAAAACTCTTCTCGCAACTAATTACCACCACTCCTCTCTAATGGCTATTTTCGATGAATTTTTAATGATGCGTTCTCTTGACACTTTAGTATTTCATAACTTTCAGGCCCAGTCTTTCTCCACCAGCTATTTGCTGCAGAAAGGGTGGGTTTTTTCCCCCTCCTTTTCCCTCCTCCTCCCGGGAACCATCGCGCTGCCGGCGTGGAGGAAGAAGCGTCTTGTGCAACTTCACTTGTGCCTGTCAAAATTAAATTAAATGCATCTGCTAAGCAGCGAGCTGCCGCCGAGCACCCGGGAGCGCCTCCGAAACCTGCTGCAATCCCGAGCACACGGAGCCGCATTCCCAAAAGGCAGGCGGGCAGCAAAGCCTTGGATCCCTGCAAGCCTCGGCCGAGCTCGCTCATGCCAAGCAGGTGCCTCCGAGCTAGACCCAGTTCCAACCCTTCGGCAGCCTTTGGATCTTATTTTATTTATTTATTTTTTCCTCCCGGAAGGGTTTATAAAACACAAAATTAAAGGAAGCTCCGTGGCCTGCTGGAAACTCCCCCGGGACCTGCTCTGTATCCTGCTAGGGCATCGGGGCGGGTGTCCTGCTCTGTGCCCTGGACACAGGGACTGGAGCAACTGCCTATGGCCCAGGATGGAGAAGGAGAAAAATACAGTAAAGGAAAAGAAAAAAAAAAAAAAGAAGAAAAAAGAAAAAAAAAAAAAAAGAAGAAGAAAAAAGAGCACTCCCCCTCCCTGGAGCCGGGCGCCGGCGCCGCTCTGCGCTCTGTTTTTGTTTTCGCGAGCGGGGCTCTTGGAAACCTTGGCAATCACTATTTTAACTGCTTCCCCCCCCGGCTTTTGTCCGCCCCGCGATGGCCCCGCGTGCCAGCGGCGGGATTAGCTCCTTCCCTCTGCCATCTTACGCCTCTATTATTCTGCACCTTCCGAGGGTACAGTTTATCCCCACTAATTAAAGCACGGTTAGCTGTGCAAGCCCAAGCTGTCATGGAATAGCTTTGGTTTTGCTTTTTTTTTTTTTTGGTTAAAAAATCTCTTCTTGTGCATGTGTGCACCCTGCTTCCCTGGAAGGCTCGGACTCCAGCTGGGTTATTCCAAGCTGGACACTGCTTTGTCCCAAAGGGAAGGCGCAGGAAGGGCCACTAGGCAGCACAGGGACGAAGGGATCACACCTTTGGGGATGCTTGGAGGGAGGCAAAGCTGTGCTTCAGCAAACAGGAGGCAAATATTTGCAGGAATTAGGCTAGCAAGGATGACTGAAACAAGTGGCACCAACCCCAACCACTGCTTGGCACGGGACACGAGCAGGGGGACACGGTGGCTCTGCTGTAAAAGCCACACATGGCAAAGAGGCCCCCAAAGTGCTTCCCCCTCGTGACGTGCCAGAGGGACAAGCACAGTGGTGCTGCGCAGAGGGAGCAGGCACAAAATACACGTGCATTTTGCAGATGCTCCTAAATGGCACGTTCCAGAGAAATGATTTGGTGATATTCAGAGGGAGAGAGAGAAACATACATAGATATGTGGGTTTTTTTCCTTTAGAAAGGTCAGGAAAAAGGGAAAAGTGACCACTTGGGACACGGTAGCCTGGGATGGGGTTTTGCCACCTCTGGAGGAAACTCCACTTGGGGAAGGGATGCGCAAGCAGTGGCACAAGGGCCACGGGCTGGATGCAACCGTGGCCACCAGCATCCAGCTGGCATCATGCAACCCTCAGAGCACCCAACTATGCCAAGCCACCAAAGAGCATCCTAGGAAACCCAAACCCCACGAACTGCCCCAAACCGGCGCAGCTGGCTGAGGAAACACCAAGCAAAACCCCCGGGAGGGCAGAGAGGCCAAGGGGGAGGGCGCGCGGGCGCGTTACCGGAGTATTCCCCCGAGGACTTGATGTACATCTGCCCGTACTGCTCCTCCACCATGGTGTCGTAGGCCTCGTCGTCCTCGTCGTCCTCCTCGTTGTGGTAGGACGTGGGGCTGTCGGTGGTGGGCAGGCTGCTGGCGCCGGGGCTCGTGCGCTCGCCCTGCGAGTAGGCGACCTGCGGCACGGCGGGCAGCAGGGTGGCCAGGTTGGGCACGCCGTAGTAGGAGACGCGCGAGAGCTTGAGGGCGCCGGCGGCGGCGCCGGCCGCGTTGGCGGCCTCGCGGGCACCGGCCTCCAGCGGCCGCTTGCCCGGCAGCCCGGCGGCCGCCTGCAGCTCGAGGCTCTCGTGCTTGACGCGGGCGAGCAGCGGGATGGGCACGGAGGGCGCGACGCCGTAGGGAGCCGCGGCGGGCGGCAGCGGCGCGCACGGGCTCTGCGGCTCCGAGCCGGGCTCCTCCATGGTGGCCGTCTGCGAGTCGCAGTGCGGCGAGCTCACTTTGAACATGAGGTCCGTGCCCTTCTCCACGATGTGCTGGATCTGCAGGAAGCCGGCCGTGTACATGACCACGAGCTGCTCGCTGGCCGCCATGGTGAGCTTGCCCGTGTAGCAGAAGGAGAGGATCTGCTGGAAGCAGGCGGGCGGCACCGTGCCCGGCAGCTCGAACGCATTCTTGCTGTTGCCGCTGAAGAGGTCGCGGAAATAGAGGCTGCTGGCGGCCAGCACGGCCCGGTGCGCCTTGAACGCCTGGCCCTTCACCACGATGGAGACGTCGCAGTAGAGCCCCAGCAGCCGCTGCTCGTTGAGGCAGCCCAGGACGGTGTTCCCGAAGTTGGGGATCTCTATGTGCAGCAGCTGCGACATGGCTCGCGCACGCCGGGGGCTCCTCACGCATTCAACGCAGGCAGAGCCGGAGGAGGGCACATCTGCAAGGCGGAGAGGGCAGGGAGAGAGCAAGAGCATTTTTTAAGTGAGCCACGGAAACACACGGGGGCGAAACGGGGCGCGCGCGAGCCGGGACAGCGGCGGCCGGACCCGCCAGGCGAGGCAGGACGGCGGCTGCTTATGAAATTAGTTATCGATGTTCCTAAACAACGGGGCAGGGGGAGGAAAAACGCCATCGGTGGAGGGCAAAGGGCATTTCAAAATTCAAATATTTTCTTAAAGTTGTGGTTTGTTTAAATAAACCTCGCTGATTTATTCCCCCAGGGTTTACTTTAAGCAGGAAAATGTGAGCGGGGACGGCAAGGCACGCGCGCGGCAGCCGCCAGCGTTATATAAGGGACGGCGCAGCCCCGGCGCAACTGCAGAAGAGGCATCTGTATAAAGCAACGTGCCGCCCTGCCCGAAATAAACACCGAACTGTGCCTAAGCCCCTGCAAAAAGGCTCATTTTTTTTGCTAGGAAACCTGCATGGGGGCACAATAGGAGGCAGCGCTGCAAGAGTTAAACCCCCTCTCCACCGAGATGCTCCGAGTTGAGCCAGACGCCCCTGGATGCGCTGCCTTAGGGTGCCAAGTGATTCCCCCCGCACGGAGCGGGGCCGCGTTGGGGCCGGGGGAGGCGCAGCCCCGCGCTGCAGCAGCAGCCCCCCCTCCCAAAGCCACCGCGCTCGCCGCCGTCGCAGCGGGTCACCGCGCCCGGGCGCGCTAAGGGCGCACGCACCTCGCCGCCCCGAGCGCCCGTGCCGCTTCTGCGCACCCCCCCACCACCAAAACACAGAATAACGGTAAATGAATGAAAACGCCGGCTCTGTAGCAGAGCGGTGGCAGCGATGCCGCGCGCTCACGCTGGGGCACCGGGCGCGCGCGGACTCCGGCGAGGCGAATCCCGGACAAGCCGCAGGCAAAGCCCCGTCCCCGCCGCACCGAGAGCCCCGCACCGCCAACCCGGGAGCCTTCCCATCTCCTGCGGCTCCAGCGCAACTGAATAAAAACTAGCTCTTAAACTAGCACCGAGCGCTCATCGGAACGGCATAGGAAAGAAGTTTATCTGAGGATGATTAGGGGAAGAAAAAAAGCTCCTCTGGCAAGAAAATAAGTCACAAAGAGCTGCTCTGTTCCCAGGGCTGGGGGAAAGGAAAAAAAAAAAAAAGGTCCTATCTGCAAGGCCATGGGCTAGGAGGAAGCAAAGCGAGCGCTGCCGCTGCCTGCTGGAGGAGGAGGGAAAGAAAAAAGAGAGGAAAAGGGAAAAGGCTCCGCGGGCCCCGCGGCCGGGCGGACGTACCTCGAGCGCGGGCGCCGCAGAGCCCGCCGCAGGACGCCCGCGGCCGCCGCAGCGCCGCGGAGGAAGGAATAAAGGAAAAAAAAAGGAGAGGAAAAAAAAAAAAGAAAGAAAAAAAATAATATCAAGCCCCGCGTTTGTATCTGCTGTAGCTCAAGCTTTTACCAAGTCAAATCTCCCCGGCGGTGCATAGCATCTAAATGAATAGGCCGGATGCAGATTAACATTCAGGCTGCTCGCGGCAATGAATAGAGCCCTTTGATTAGGGACCTGAAGTAAATGCCAGTTTCGGAGCGAAGCTTTAAAAACAGAGGAATATCAGTGCCAGAGGAATGCTCCCAGTGTTGGTACAAGACAGACTTTTGATGAGTCACTGCAATGCAAACAAAGATGGCAGAAATACTGTACTGTGCGCGGCCCGAGCGCTTCGGGGAGCCACGGCAACTGCGACAGCTTTTAAATTTATCGCCCGCTTTTTGCATATGAATGACGCCGTGCAGCGGCCGCCCCTGCCGGCCCGGTGTCCAAGCATCCCAACTATTCGGAGCGGGTCGGGAAGCCGGCGCAGCACCAATCCCCCCCACTGCCAGCCCGGCTCCTGAGGAACCAGGCTGCCCCTGCCACCCCCCATAGAGCCTCTCCAACACCTTGGAAAGGGGCGAAATAAATAAATAAATAGAGAGAGAGATAAGTGTTTACCCCGTGGGGAACAGCTTCTCGCAGGCGGTGGCTGAATGCACTAAAAGCAAATGCATTTGCTTAAGCACCGCGATCGCCGGCACGGCGGCTCCTGGCTATTCGGGGGCCGCTGGCGGCGGGGGGGCCTTGCTCGGCTCTGCTCTTGCCCAGAAGCTTCTTATTTATTTCCACGTGTGGCCCAGGAGCTGCCCCCGCTCCCTGAGCCTCTGCCTTTACTCTCCTGCTCATACGTTGGGTGCATTAAGCCGGACGCCGCAGGACGCGGCGCAGGGGCTGGATGCACATCGGTTATCTCCTGGAATGCCAGGATCCCGGGGCCGGCTGGGAACGTTTGGCCCAGCACAAGGAGGAGGAGGAGGAAGAGGAGGCTTCTCCCTCCAGCTTAGAAGGGAGCTGGGCTCCAAAGGCATTTCTGTAGGAGGCTGGAGATGGCAACGCGAGAGCCGAGCCCTCGGTATCGCCAAGCTCCATCTCCAGAGGAGAGGAGCCCTCTGGGGCAAACAGAGATTTACTCCTCATCTCCCCTGAAAATCCCGGGAAAAAAACACCCCGTATCCTGCACCTTCTGCTCTCCTCCCATCCCTGGAGGCCCCAGACGGGACTTATCCCTCTTGCACGGAGTTTGAGCGGGCAGCGAGGCAGGGGACAGCCCAGGCCTGCCCAGCTCCGCCGTGCCCCAAGCAGGAGGCCACGAGCCCCGTGCCAGCCAGTGCCACCTCCGTGGGCGGCTCTGCAGAGCCCGGACCAGCAGCACAGAACAGACCAACCCAAAAGAGCCGCGCGTTCCGAATCCCCTCTATAAACAAGGCCGGCCAGGCAGGGCCCGTGGCACCCTGGGGGCTCCTCGCCCAACACGTGGAGCTCGCCGTAAGCTCTCCATGAGCACCCCAACGTGCAGCAGCGCTCGGAGAGCCTGGCTGCTCCATGGCGGTCCTATGGAATCCAGCCCTGGAAGAGCATCGCTCCCAGCCCCACTTTGCTTCCAATTCCCATGGGTCCCGGCAGCTGCTGCCCACCCACAACTTGCATCTCACTGCGAGACAGCTCCAACTGGGAGCTTTTCGGGAGGAGAAAAGGCCCAACGAAGTGCACCAGGAATGACGGGAGTGGCCGCAATGCCCAGGATGCCCAAGGAGGTTCTGCTCCGCAAACCCAACCGAGGAACGCAACCAAACCCGCACTGGGGAGCCCTCCAAAGCACAAGCCCTTCCAGGAAACACTAAGCCGAGAGCTTTTCTTAAGGCAGCCAAGAGCTCTTCTCTTGTTTTAAGAGCCCAGAAACAAAAAGAAAAAGGCTGAGAGGTAAAATAAGGTAGTCCTGAAAGACAGGGAGAACCTGTTCACCTCCAGCCCTCACGCCCTTAAGAACAACAGCAGCACCTCGCTGCCGGCACCGGCCCGCGCTGCGTCCCCTGCGAAAGGCTCCTCGGCACGTGCTCTGCTCTGACCACAGCACCCAGCTCCTCCGGGGGCTCCCAAGGGGCTTCGGGACCTCGGAGGGGTGGGAAAAACCACCAGCCTGCAAGAAAAGTGACCTGCGCACACAGGGGGACGTGAGGTTTTGATCCAGGTGTCCTCATGTTCCAAACCTTCATGTGGCTCCATCCATCCTGCGTGGCTGCCTGGGGGATGCGCAGCCCCAACTCCTCCTGCCCAGCAAAAGCGGGCTAAAAAAATTCAAAATCAGTCAAACAAAGGAAAAACCTCCACTAATTACGGCAGATATGGAGCAAGGCAAAAAAAAAAAAAAAAAAAAATCCTCCTTTTCTCAGATCCTCCTTCTCTTTTCTCAGGAAAGCTGCTCTCCTGAACTTGCAGGCAAATTAGGATAATTCATACATTTATGCAGATTTAGGGGAAAGTCATAGCCTTGGTCACAGCATGCCAGTAAAAAAATTTAGCTAGTATTTGAGACAACTGTCAGAGCATAAGGAGGGTTTGAGAATCTCCAGTTTTTGTGTCCATATGCTTTGGGGAAAAAAAAAAAGAAAAGAAAAATGTAGCTTTGCTTTTTGCTCCGCTGTTTCTCTGCGCAAACGCGTCAAAGGTCTGGGCTAGACAGCGACAAAGAAGAAAAAAAAAGCCATGCATCAGCTTAGGATAAGGCGCTGGCGTCCCAGCTCCCGCGGGAGTAATCAGAAATAATTAGATAATTTATTTAAATTGTCCTTTCCTTAGCCAACACAGAGAAGCTGAGCGACTTGGAGAAAAAAAAAATAATAAAAGAAGAATAAAGGATAAAAATCAAAGCTGGTCCCTGCTGTAAGTTGGCTGCGTGTGCCAGGTTGGCGCCTGGGGACAGAAGTGGCGGTGGCGACGCAGGGAGCTTGGCTGCAGCGCCCGGTGCTCACAGCAAAGCGGCCCAGAATGGGGGGGACGGGCAGCAGCCCCCCCGGGACGGGGGGACATCGGCCCTCTCTGCATCCCAGCGCTGCCGGCACTGGAACGGGGAGGATTGCGCCTGGCTAAAGGGCTGCAAAGGACACGCAGCGGGGGGGGAGGGAAACTCCGCCTGCCAGAATGGGGGAAAAAAGGGAGGAAAAGGACAAAAAAGCAAGTGCGGAGCATCCCCTCTGCATCCCCCGCGCCAGGGTAAAGTCCCATCAAGGAGGGCAAGGGGAAAGGAGGGGATGGCAAGCGCAAGATGCCGCGGATGCCTGCACAGTTTAAAGCCAGGCTTTGGCAGGAGCAGGCAAACAAGGTTAAGTTTGGTAACCAAATGGCAGCCCCGCAAGGGCTCGGTTTTCCTTCTGCAGTGTTTGTTTCCCGGCTCCAAAGTATTTTTTTTTTCCTTCCTTAATGCTGCAAGTGGCAAGCAGGGAGCAATGCTGAGACACCCTATTTTTAGTGCAGCAGCCAGTGGCAAGCGCTGAATATCATTAGTCCGGCCTTACTAAGACACGCAGGACGGAATCTACAAATATTAATAAGTAGCATCCAAGCACGTTGGGCTGGCGACCGGGAAAGTTAGCCAAAGCACTGGAGACGCACATGCTGCCTGGGAGGAGCTGCGGAAAAGCTGGAAAACCGGCTGAAATTAGTGGTGCCGAGGCAGGCAGGTGCCCGGCGCCAGCGGCTTTTCCCCCGGGATCGCCGGTGCTCCCGGATGAGCGGAGCCGCCGGCCGGGCTGGGGTCAGCGGCCGGCACGGGACACGGCCCTGGGCGCAGCCCCGCACACCCATCGCGGATCCGTGATTCCCGTTTCCCGACCTGCTGCCGGTTCCAAGAGCTGTCAGAGCAAGGACACGCGCAGGGAACGCCGCGCCGGGTTTTTTTTTGCAGATAGCTACAAGAAAAAAATAATAATAAAATAAAAATTAAAAAAAAGGGGGTAAAGGCGAGCTGGAGATCTCAGGACATAAAAGACCCTTCTTTTCCACGACTTAACCCTCGCGGTCCGACACAAGCGCCGGCGCCCCGCGGCCCCGCGCCCGGCTCCCGCACGCCGCGGCGGCCGCTCATTCGCCTCCCGCGCACACCGGCGGGGCGAGCGCGGCGCCGCGGAGCTCCCCGCTCCCGGCCGGGCTCTCCCGCGCGG